>JAPKLY010000626.1:25094-89575 GCA_026898435.1 Prunella vulgaris | reverse complement strand
ACCCCTCAGCAGAATGGGGTAGCTGAAAGAAGAAATCGGACCCTGAAGGAAGCTGCCAGGACCATGTTGGCTGAGTCAGGATTGCCCAAGAAGTACTGGGCTGAAGCAATCAACACTGCTTGCTACACTCAGAACCTATCTATGCTGAACAAACAACATGCTCAGACACCTTATGAAACTTGGAACAGGAGGAAGCCTCGCATATTTTATTTCCATATTTTTGGGTGTAAGTGTTTCATCCTGAACAATGGGAAAGACCAGCTGAAAGCCTTTGATAGCAAATCTGATGAGGGAGTTTTCTTAGGATACTCCTCAGTCAGTAAAGCTTTCAGGGTGTATAACTGTCGGACTCTTTGTGTGGAGGACACACCTCATGTTGTGTTTGATGAGACTGCATTAATGCATAGGAAATAGGTTCCGAGTCCTGACACTGAGGGGGTTACCAAGAGAATAACAAGACTGAGTCTGAAAAATCCTGAATTCAAGATCAAGCTTGTCAGTGCTCCCAAAGGATGGGATTATGATGATGAAGATCAGGATGGACCTCAGGTCCACCCTCAACAAGCCCCAGCCTCGGAAGATGTTGAGTCTCAGACGGAGGGACAGACTCAACCTGAGGTACGTATTTTCAGTGATGATGCTTCTGCACCTGAGACAGTTACTGAGTCCAACACTGTAGGGGGAAACAATGTCCCTGGTATTGGCCAACCCTCAGGAAATGACTCAGTATCCCCTGTTCTTGCTCGTACCTGTTCTTTGCCTATTATTGTGGAGACTAACATTTCAGGATCAGGCGAGGGAACGTCAGCAACTCCCAGTGCTCCCGTCAGCAGGAGGCGGTGGCTAGATGATCACTCGTTGGCAGATATCATTGGTGATATCAATGAGGGGGTCATGACTAGGTTGTCCTTTGGTGAGAGCGCTATGTTTTGTTGTTTCCTGAGTGATCAGGAACCTAAGAGCATAGAAGAAGCTCTTGCTGATCCCAACTGGATCCTAGCCATGAAGGATGAGCTCAATCAGTTTGAGCGGAATCAGGTTTGTGAGTTAGTTGAGAGACCTAGGCGTCAACATGTCATTGACACCAAATGGGTCTTTAAGAACAAGAGGGATGAGAAAAATGTTGTAGTCAGGCCAGACTAGTGGCAAAGGGTTACTCTCAGGCCGAAGGAATCGACTATGATGAGACCTTTGCTCTGGTCGCAAGGTTGGAAGCAATCAGGTTGTTTCTGGCATACGCAACATTCAAGGAATTCAAAGTGTATCAGATGGATGTAAAGAGTGCTTTTCTGAATGGTGTACTAAACAAGGAGGTCTATGTGGAACAACCTCTAGGTTTCGAAGTTGGAAATAAGGTATACCACCTGAAGAAAGCTCTTTATGGCTTGAAGCAAGCTTCAAGAGCTTGGTATGATACATTATCCCAATTCCTGATAGACCACGGGTTCGTGAAAGGAACAGTGGACAGCACCCTCTTCCGGATATCCGAAGGGGAGGACATTCTCTTGGTTCAGATTTATGTGGATGACATAATTTTTGGATCTCCTAATCTGAAGCTTTGTGAGAAATTCTCCAAGCTGATGACTGGAAAATTTGAGATGTCAGTGATGGGAGAAATGAATTTCTTTCTGGGTCTCCAAGTCAGGCAAACTGACTCCGGAATCTTCATAAATTAGTCCAAATATGCGAGGGATTTGATTCAGAAATTCAGAGTTCAGACCAGCAAAGTCTCACGTATTCCCATGAACACAAATGAGAAGCTGGACCCTGACAAAGAAGGAGTCTCAGTAAATCAGACTGAATATAGGGCACTGATAGGATCTTTATTGTATCTGACTGCTAGTCGTCCTGACATCACTTATGCAGTTGGAGTTTGTGCAAGGTATCAGTCTGATCCAAAGAAGAATCATCTAGAGAGTGCCAAAAAGATACTAAAATACCTGAGAGGTACAGTAAATCTAGGACTTTGGTATCCCTCTGATGACAACCTAGAACTGACTGGCTATTCAGATGCAGATTATGGAGGCTGTAGGCTTGATAGGAAATCAACTACAGGCACATGTCAGTTTCTAGGGAGTAAACTGATCTCTTGGTTTTCTAAGAAGCAAACCAGTGTTGCAACGTCTACTACTGAGGCTGAGTATATGGCGGCAGGCAGTTGTTGTTCTCAGATCCTCTGGCTGAAACAACAACTGATAGACTACCAAGTTGAGGCCACTGAAGTCCCAATTTATTGTGACAATAATAGTGCCATTTCCATATCCCAAAACCCAGTCTTACACACAAGGTGTAAGCATGTAGACATCAGACATCAATTTATCAGAGATCATGTTGAGAAAAAGGACATTAGGATGGAGAGAGTCCCTACTGATAAGCAGAGAGCTGACATACTGACTAAGGCTTTGCCTGAAACCAGATTTGTTGAGTTATCAGTAAAATTAGGACTCCTTGACCCAGGATTAGGAGATTCAATCTGAATCTTTGATCAGAATGCTCAAGGTTAGAGGGAATGACTAATATGGACTCAGGATGAAGGAATCTCAGAGAGATTGTGAATGGTTGTAGGGGGAACATTTAGTATGAAAAGGACGATCAGTATAGACTGACTAAGATTTAGGACACTGAATACTGGGCCTGTCACCCTGATAGGTCACTTGTGGTATCAGTCAGAATACAAATCTGACTGACTGGTATGTTTCCTGATTTTCTTTCAGTCATCAGATCTTGCGTGCATCATCCTTGATATTGTTTGCTGTATTGTCAAATCAATTTAATTTGTCATTTAATCCCAGCCATTCATTTAACATTCGGTTATTATTTAATACAATTTATTTGAATTAAATACGGACATGCTCTGACGCGCATTTAATGCACAGTGGGCGGGAACAGTTTTCAATAAAGTTTTGACCCATTACTTTTGAAAATCCGAAGAGTCTCCATGCATCTTGCGCTTTAATCTTAATCGTTGAATCTCATAAGTCACTATTTTCTGAGCCATCCGATTAAAACTGAATTTTAGTATAAATAAGGGAAGTTTGTGCTATTGCAACTTTTATGCACCTAAATCTTTTCTTGATATATTTCTCTCTGTGAATCGACCTTCTTCATTCCTCATATTATTTCCATGGCTTCTCCTTCCGTAAATTCATTCTTTGGAAATCTTTTTCATCTAAGAAATGAAATTCACTGGGAACCATATGGAGATTTTACCTCCAATCATTCTGATATACTCCCAGTAAAGGAGCTTTTCAATAATGCAGGTCTCCTTCGTTTCATCACTGCCAGACCCCAGAGACTGCACCCCAGACTTGTTGCTGCATTCTACCTTAAAATGGCGCAGAACAAGGACTCCCACGAGTGGGAGACATGCATTCCCCTAACTTCTTGTGTAAAGGGGAAAGATGGTGAGGAAGAGATGACCAGGAGGTGGGTCACTCTCAATCTGAGGCAGAAGATTAAGGAGGTTTTTAATCTTCCGCATTCTGGTCGAAGCCCTGTTGATTTTGGGTTTGGGACTGAGAAGGATTACCTCCAGTCACTCTGCGATGGTGATGTGGTCCTGAAGTCGGGCCTGAATAAATCCGTGCTGAGGACAGAGAATCTTCATTTCTTTGACCTGACAAGTCAGGGCGTGATGGGGATTGCAGGAGGGCTGGAGCAGATCTCGCGGCCAAAACTGTATACAATGATGGCAATCTCTGACGCCTCAGTGAATAACTTTAACTGGGAGGATTACTTCCTCCAATTGCTGGTAGCTGAGACCAATAAGATCAAATACTCGCCAGAGGGTCAGGTGACATTTGAGGCCAAAATGCACTTTGGCACCAAGATTTCTCTGATCTTGGAGACCCTGGATCTCAGTGATGTGGATCAGGCCCAATCACTCGAGATTCCAGCGAAGATCGATTTATTAAGAGCCTATTCCGGTGATGCTGGCACCAAGAAGAGACCACGGACTCAGAAGAAGAAGGATCAGGTGAGCACGACTGGGAGAGTCAAGGCTCAGGCGGGCATATCTTCAGAGTCCGATATTGCAAAACCAGCGGAGGACAAGCCCAAGCGCTCCGGACCCAAGCAACAGAAACTGAAATTCTTATATCCAGGGTCAGGAGAGCGAGAGAAGAAGCTTATGGAAGAGAAGGCTGCTGAAGAAGTGATTCAGCACGCGCATCCGGAGAGGGAATCAGCTCAGGCTGCACTTGAAATCGCCCCTATCTCTGCCATTCCGGATGTTGCATCCACTGATCCTAACCCACTGATTCTTGAAATTGTTTCAACTTATCAGGGTATGGAGGCCCCCTCGGGTGAGGATCTGGGGGAACCAGTTCAGAAGGAGGTTTCTGAAGGAGTTCAGGCTGAAGCTCCGTGGCCATTCCCTGCGCATGACGAGAACACATTGACAAACTTTGAGATAGTGGCAAGGGGAGCGGCTGCTGAAATGGTGGAGAGGAGGTTTCCTGACCTCTCAGATGCTCAGAAGGAAGCAGTTGTGCAGCTTCGCACCATTGCTATGATCCGGAACGCCACCTGGCCTGAACTCAGTTAGCTCGGAGAGTTGAGAGGATGGGACAATATTGCTGAATCAGAAGCTGCTCTCTTTGATCATTTTGACGTTAATTCTCTACATCACCTGATCAAGATGGCAGACTTTATCAGAACTGTCATCTCATTTATCCTGAACCCGAGCCTCAGAGAGTTGAAGTGGAGAAGGATGTGGAGAAGGAAGCTGAGAAGGAGATGATTGAGATTGCTGATGATGCTCAGCAAGGTGGCACTGAAGGGGTCAGTGCACCGGCCGATGAAGCAATCCTGGGACCCGGGACTGCAGAGGCTTCAGGAGAGGGTCCACCAGGTCTGGTCTGAGTCAGAGGAAAATGGATCACCCCCGAGGCACTATATGTTCAGAACTCCTCATGAGCTCTTGCCAATCTTCACAGAAGGGTAATCCTCGTCGAGAGAAAAACTAGTAGGGTTGGTTCAAATTCTGAAGTGCTGAACAAGAAGATGAATAGACTGGATCGTGACCTGAATGATATGGGATCTGACATGAATGCTGCCATTGATCTTCTTGGAGAAGTCAGAACTCAACACTCAGTAGATCTCACTGTTATCTCTGAGCAAGCAAAAGGGGCCATTCAAAGCTGCAATCAAATGGTCTCTGATGCGCAAACTCAGCAGGAGAACAAGCTTGCCACTTTTCTTGATCAACAACTGCCTGAAAGAATTGATCAACTGATTGATGAAAAATTGGCCAAGCTGAAGGCTGAACTGAAGGATGAGCTGCTGAGTGAGATGTCTGCACAGGAGAAGGCTGAAATTGCCTCTGCCCTAGACAACAGAATGGAGAACTTCGAAGGTCGACTGAAGACTGCACACAATTCAGCCATTGATAAGCTCAGTGTCGGCCTAAGAGGGATGGAAGGGCAGATTGGGCAACTGCAGGGCAAGCAGACTGAGATGGACAATCAGTTCACGTTGTTGGCGGAGTCAGTAAATGAACTTGTCAAGTGAATTAATGACGATGATGCCAAAAAGGGGGAAGAAGGGAAGAAGCAAACTCCTACTACTGGTAAAGCCAAGAAGAAGAACTTCCCCCCTGAACTGAAAGCGGTGGATAGAAAAAGGACAAGGTCCGTCGCTGCCATCGAAGCCGCTGAAGGTTCAGAGCCTTAGAGGTTGAGGCCCTCTGAGGATCTCGCTCTGGAACCTTTGTATAAGGAGATGGAGGAACAGATGCATCCAGGGTTGACCACTCAGGAAAAGATGGTGATGACTGAGGCGGAGAAGATAGCGAAGATGAAGGAGATTTCGCTGCTCAGTCAGATCCAACGGCTAAAAAAGTCCAATGAGTACCTGACTTCGCAGGTTCAGAAGAAGAAAATTGTGCCTTCTGGATCTCGAACAAAGACTCAGAGGAAGTTAGTGGTCAGTCCAGATCATGGTCCCCCTCCTCTCCAGTTCGTAGAGGATTTCATTCCGATAGAGTTGTTGGAGGTATGGATTCCGATCCGGAATAGGTGGGCTTACCTATTCTATGTGGTGGGGTTATGGGACGATCAATCTGAAGAAAAAGACATCATACTCCATCACTGGATGGCATAGGAGCATCCGGATCTATGGGCTGAAATAATCAGACATGCTGACACATAAGGTGTAGAGATTGTTCCTCCGGAATTCATTAAGTATCCTCCTCCACTCTTCAGGAACTCCAAGCAACTTGACCGGAAAGCAATATCAGAAGAAGTCGTCAGAGTAGGACGCGCTGTCGGGGCCGTTGGTGATCGGAACAGGATGAAGCAGGTCCTGAACCGAGTCTTGGAGATGTATGAAATTCCTCTAGCTGCTTGGAATAAGGATGAAGAATAGATCAGGAAATAGTTGTTCAGGAATTGTAATAGCTTCAGGATAATTGTAACTCTTATATCAATCAATGAAGTTATTTATTTTTCATGAGTACAACTTCTTGTTGACTCCTGAATTTACTTTTCTGAATCCTTATCAAGAACTGTACTAACCCATTCCTTATTTTCATCTTATAGACTAAGTACCTAGTTTGTCAGGTGGTACTGAGTTGTTCTCACTGACTAAGTCAGTTGATTTTATAGATGAATAGGAATTTGCTTAAGGGTTTTGGCATCATCAAAAAGGGGGAAATTGTTGGGACAATCAGAGTATTTTGATTAGATCCCAAAACCCCTGATGAATCTGCCTAAGTATAGTTGTTCAGGATCAAATAGTTCAGGATAGTTAGGTTAGGAATTCAGTACAGGAGGAACTTGCTGAAGACTGAAGAATATTGGAGTCGACCCAATTTACTGAAGTCTGAAGTATAATCCATCCTGAAGGAGTCAGTCAGTCTTGCTGAAGATTGCCTGCTCTGAAACTGAAGATCAAAGCCTGTTAATCCGTCCTGAAGTCAATCCTGAAGTACCATTGGCTGATATTTCTACTGAGTACACTAAGCGTACTCAGGACAGAACTTAGTCAGTGAAGAGTAAGTGTAATCTATCAGGCTGTGCTGAATGCACTTAAGACCTGACTTAGGCCTTGGTTTCGTTTATCTGAACCATATAAGTCCAAAGCAAAAAGGTTACACATACTGGGCTGAATAATCTATCAGGCTGTGCTGAAGACACATAAGACCTGACTCGGGCAGTAGTTCAGATCACCTGAACCATGTAAGTCCAAGGCAAAAAGGTTATTTATGCTATGGGACAAGAGACAAAGAGAATGTCAGTAAGACTCCAATGAAGACAAACATTCAGACTGAGTTATTAGTAAGAGACTCAGAGTATTTAATGTACGAGGAAGGACAAATGTCTGAAAGTCAACTAGCCGTTAGAACGGAGAGCCAATGATCTTTCAACACGTATGCACGGAGTCTGCGCAGCATTTATTGCAGCATTTAATGCGTCTCAGAGTTGCAGGCGATGGGACAAACTTGCCAGAATAAGCATGGCGGTTAGGTCAAACAGTATTTCTAGCCTGAAACCACCCCAAAATAGGAAAGATTTGATTTGATCTCCTCCAACGGATCTATTTTGAATCTTGCCTATAAATATGGAGAGCCTTGCACCCATTCAAGGCTAACGGGAAATTTCCAAGAGAAAACTCTCAAGAATCCAAGCTCTCAAAGCATACTATAAACAACACTCTGCAATTAAATTTCCCTAGTGTTGTAGTAGGATTCACTCTGTATTTGCTTAGATCGATAGCTCTAATATTTAGCATTGTTTTGTATTGCTAGAGCTATCTCAGTTGGAAACCAGAATACCAAACCACTCAGGGTGTGAGATTGGTTGGTTAGAAGGACTGGGACTTGTAAAACGCCCAGGGGTCAGTTCCTAAGAGAGGAAGTTGGCTATTCGTGTCCCTTGGAACGTAAAAATCAAGTACCTATCCTCAGGGTTATGAGGATAGCTTCCTGTTAAATCAGGTCGTGGACGTAGGAGTTGGTTATCTCCGAACCACGTTAAAAAGTCCCCTGTGTGCTGATTTACTATTCTGTTCAGGATCATAACTGTCATCATAATAAACGGAACATTCTGCATTGCTTTTATCTTCAGGACTGAATCAATCATCCTGAATCTTAATACTGTGCACTCAGCCTTAACCACCAGTGTACTAAGCAAGTTCAGAGAAAATGTTTTCAGAAACTAAAACGAGTAGAACCTAAGGGCTCACTTTCCGCACGTACTCTAGCTCACAGAGATAGTAGTCCAACTGACCCGTTTCCTAGCAGTCAGTAGGTTTGTTATCTCGACTGAGCTTCCAGGCACTTTACTCACACTCAGTTTATCTGACTCATTACTGAATTGTCCCTGTTGTCCCTGTGGACCTTCAGCATACTGAGTAATTCAGGAAATCCTGACTGAGAGTGTAAGAGCATTTTTCTGAGTCTTTCAGAAAAATCTGACATCAGTGTATTCCCCCCCATACACTGATTGTACTCGTTTCGGAACCAACACCATTGATCAGATGGAAGCTCGGTTCATTAAGATGATGAACGAGCTAGCAACCCTTAGGAAGGACTTTCCCAAGAGGTGGTGTCATCTAAAATCCTGAACAGTCTCCCTGAAAGATAGGACACAAGAGTGATCTTGTTGAAGAACACTCAGGATCTCACAAACATTCCTTACTCTCACCTCTTCTCAGAGTTAAAGGCTCTGGAATTCGACCTCGATAAGAGGAAGACGAAGGGTGTTGTCAGTGAAGACGTGATTGAGGAGAAGACACTTGAGAAGGAAAATAGCGTGGCTCTTAAAGCTACTCCTGAGCCTGAGGCTGGATCTGACTCGAAATCATTGAGAAATATGAACAAGGATGAGCTAGCCTTGGAGTACAACTTGATGGCACGTAGATTCGAGAAGCTGAACTTTCTTTTCAGAAGGTATAAGAAATTTTATACTGATAATCATGACCGCATGTATTCCATCCTCTGGAGATCGAGCCCCCGGAGGGAAGAGAGGAGAGGTTCAGAATCCAGGAAAGAAAGAGACGAGCCTGAGCGCAATAGAGATGAGAAAAGCTCCAAGAGGAGAGATGATGCTGATCCCAGAAGATCCATCTCTAAACCTGAACGATCATCAGGGAGCCACAGGGTGTCATCTGATAAAACGTACACTTACAAACCGGGTGTTTCTGATGTAGATCAGTGCTACCACTGCAAGAAGACCACACATTATTAGTATGATTGTCCGGAGCTCAGTGCTCGTGAGAGAGAAGATCGGAGAGCAAATAGAGAGCTCCGGGCATCAGATTGAAGAACGTTTGTTGCTGAGGATTCCTCAGATTCAGATGGCCCAGGACGCCGATCCCCTAAACTTTTCTCCGATGAGGAGTATGATGATGAGGTATGTTCTTCTGACTCTTCTCCTGATCACGCACCTGAGCTTAGCTCAGATTCAGCATGAGAGCTAGACCTTCAGCTCGCTCTAGAGCAATTGATGGTTGACTTATCGAGGCTGCGGGAGACTCATATTCACACAGTGGATGAGAATGCACAACTGAGTGGGGAGAACGATCGATTAAATGAGTCTCTCAGAGTGAGAGATATTGAGGAAGCACTGAGGTTAGTAAACCTCCAGGAAGAGTTGCTTCATGTGTGGAATAGGCATGATTAAACTCCAGTGGCGGTTGAAAGACTCAATGCTATAATCAGCTCGCTGATTGAGAGTCGTGACACTGATCAGTTCCTTGCTCAGGAACAACAGATGATTGAGCGTATTGCTCTGAGAGGGATGTTCGAAACTGAGTGACAAGCTCGCCTTAGTGCTAAGCAAACCGCTTGGGATCTTGAGCTGATCTCAAAAGAGAATGCCCATCAAAAGTTGGTGCTTCAATACACTACTGAGCTTGAGGCCCTGAAAAGAGAAAATGGGCACCTTGAGGAAAAGTTGAAGAAGTTACACACATCTTTCCAAGTGGTTGATGAGTTAACAAGTTTCTCTCAGCTTACCGATGGTGCTAAATCTGGGTTAAGCTATGATGCCTCAAAAGACCCAAAGGGCAAGAAGAAGAGAGGTGCTTCAGGGAGCAACTCTCAGAAAGCGTTTGTCCCTGCCCAAACTGGTGACAAGAGCTCAAGTGTTGCTCAACAGGATAAAGGCATAGGGAAGGAGAAAATGCCTGCTGAACCTGTCAGACAAAGGACTGAGGACCAAAGGCCAAAACCAAAGGGAAAGGCCAAGGCTCCTCATCCTGAGTCGAGGAAGATGGGCCAATGGAAATCCAAGGCTCAGCCTAGGAACCCTCAGGCTGGGAGGAACTCTGCCCCAAGCGCATCTCAGGCTCAGCCTCAGAATGCTCAGGGTAGAAGGAACTCCGGTCAGAGGAGGCCTCAGGCAAGGCCAAGGAATACTGAGGTCCAGAAGTCTGAGGCAGGGCATAGACCCCATCAGCAGCGTCCCAATCCTCAGAGGAGAAGGACAAACCAGGTGGCCTCTGAAGGGCAACGGAGACCTGACTCCGATAACACTCAGGCCAGACCTCAAGTGCCTAGAGGTCAGGCCCAAGCTGCTCCTTCTCAGGACATACATCAGCCCAATGCACCTAGGCCAAGGAGGAACAGGAGGCCCGCCCCCAGGAATCAATCCAGGGCTCCTGGGACTCAGGCTGACACCCATACACCCTCAACTTCCCAGGCACAAAGGAAGAAGAGGCCTGTGTATGTTGATGTTTCTGGGAGACAAGTTTACACTTCTAACGCTCTCATAATTGTGATTTAAATCTGGATCCCGAAGGGTATGGCTGACAATGTAGGACCCAATACAAGATGGGTACCTGAGGCCTGATTCTTTTCAGGTCGCTGCGGGCTACAAGAAAAGGAAGGAGGATCTGATGAAGGACTGGTACTTGGACTCAGGGTGTTCCAGGCACATGACCAGATTTCGTGACCTCCTTCAGGACTACGTAGCTCAGGAAGGCCCACAGGTAACCTTTGGTGATAACTCTAAGGGTTTCACCAGAGAATTCGGTACCCTTGTTGTTGGTTCAGTGAGAGTGCTTAATGTATCCTATGTTGAGGGTCTTCGGCATAACCTGCTTTCGGTCAGTCAGTTTTGTGACCTTGGATATAGTGTAGAATTTACATCTAACATTTGACTTGTGAAAGATAAATCTACACTGCAGGTTCTGATTACAGGTGTCAGGAGAGGCAACGTATATCTTGCTGACTTTAAGAGCAGCTCTCCTGAAACTTGTCTGGTTGCTAAGAGCTCATCTGAGCTCAGTTGGCTCTGGCATAAACACCTGAGTCACTTAAACTTCAAGATTATTAACAAAATCTCTCGACTTTCTCTTGTAGATGGTCTACCTAATGAAGTTTTTAGCAAAGACCACGTGTGCGGAGCATGTCAGGAAGACAAGCAAACCAAAGCTTCATTCAAGGAGAAAGATTCCTTCTAAACTGACAGAGTGCTTCAGCTCCTGCACATGGATCTCTTTTGTCCGATTACTCCTGTCAGCATGAATGGTAGGAAATATACCCTTGTTGTTGTTGATGATTATTCCAGGTACACATGGGTTATTTTCTTATTGAACAAGAAGGAGACTCAAGTCAAGTTTCCTGAGTTACTCAAGAAATTGAGTACTGAACAGGGTCAGAGCATCGTCAGGATCAGATCGGGGAACTGAGTTTATTAACTCTATTATAACTGATTTTTGTACTGACCTTGGTATTGCTCATGAGACTTCTGCAGCCAGGACCCCTCAGCAGAATGGGGTAGCTGAGAGAAGGAACCGGACCCTGAAGGAAGCTGCCCGGACCATGTTGGCTGAGTCAGGACTGCCCAAGAAGTACTGGGCTGAAGCAATCAACACTGCATGCTACACTCAGAATCGATCTATACTGAACAAACAATATGCTCAGACACCTTATGAAACTTGGAATAAAAGGAAGCCTCGCATCTCCTATTTCCATATCTTTGGGTGTAAGTGTTTCATCCTGAACAATGGGAAAGACCTGCTGCAAGCTTTTGATAGCAAGTCTCATGAGGGAGTTTTCTTAGGATACTCCTCAGTCAGCAAAGCCTTCAGGGTGTATAACTGTCAGACCCTTTGTGTGGAGGAAACACCTCATGTTGTGTTTGATGAGACTGCATCAGTGCGTAGAAAATAGGTTCCGAGTCATGACACTGAGGGGGTTACCAAGAGGGTGACAAGACTGAGCCTGAAGAATCCTGAATTCAAGGTCAAATTCGTGAATGCTCCCAAGAGATGGGATGATGATGACGATCAGGATGGACCTCAGGCCAACCCTCAGCAAGCCCCAGCCTCGGAGAATATTGAGTCTCAGACGGAGGTACGGACTCAACCTGAGGTACGTACTGTCGGTGATGATGCTTCTACACCTGAGACAGTTACTGAGTCCAACTGTGTAGGGGGAAACAATGTCCCTGATATCATTGTCCCTTGTTCTACACCTCAGGGAATGACTCAGTGTCCCTTGTTCTTGCTCGTTCCACTTCTTTGCTTGTTATTATCGAGACTAACATTTCAGGATTAGGTGGGGGAACGTCAGTAGCTCCGATTGGCTGATATCATTGGTGATATCAATGAGGGGGTCAGGACAAGGTTGTTCCATGGAGAGAGTGCTGTGTTCTGTTGCTTCCTGAGTGATCAGGAACCTAAGAACATAGAAGAAGCTCTTGTTGACCCCAACTGGATCCTAGCCATGCAGGATGAGCTCAATCAGTTTGAGCGGAATCAGGTTTGGGAGTTAGTTGATAGACCTAGGTGTCAACATGTTATTGGCACCAAGTGGGTCTTCAAGAACAAGAGGGATGAGAAGAATGTTGTTGTCAGGAATAAGGCCAGACTAGTGGCAAATGGTTACTCTCAGGCCGAAGGAATCGACTATGATGAGACCTTTACTCCGGTCACAAGGTTGGAAGCAATCAAGTTGTTTCTGGCATATGCAACATTCAAGAAGTTCAAAGTGTATCAGATGGACGTGAAGAGTGCCTTTCTGAATGGTGTACTGAACGAGGAGGTTTATGTTGAGCAACCTGCTGGGTTCGAAGTTGGAAACAAAGTATATCACCTGAAGAAAGCTCTTTATGGCCTGAAGCAAGCTCCGAGAGCTTGGTATGATACACTTTCTCTGTTCCTGATAAACCACGGGTTCGTGAAAGAAACAGTGGACAAGACCCTCTTCAGGATATCCGAAGAGGAAGACATTCTCTTGGTTCAGATTTATGTGGATGACATAATATTTGGATCACCTAACCTGAAGCTTTGTGAGAAATTCTCAAAGCTGATGACGGGGAAGTTTGAGATGTCAATGATGGGAGAAATGAACTTCTTCTTAGGTCTTCAGGCCAGGCAATCTGACTCCGGAATCTTCATAAATCAGTCCAAGTATGCGAGGGACTTGATTCAGAAGTTTGGAGTTCAGACAAGTAAAGTCTCACGTATTCCCATGAACACAAATGTGAAGTTGGATCCTGATAAGGAGGGGACCTCAGTGAATCAGACTGAGTATAGGGCACTGATTATATCCTTATTGTACCTGACCGCAAGTCGTCCTAACATCACTTATGCAGTTGGAGTTTGTGCAAGGTATCAGTCTGATCCGAAGAAAACTCATCTAGAGAGTGCCAAAAAGATACTGAAATACCTGAAGGGTACAATCAACTTAGGACTTTTGTATCCCTCTGATGACAACCTAGAACTGACTAGCTATTCTGATGCTGATTATGGAGGCTGTAGGCTTGATAGGAAATCAACTACAGGCACATGTCAGTTTCTAGGGAGTAAACTGATCTCTTGGTTTTCTAAGAAACAAACAAGTGTTGCAATGTCTACTACTGAGGTTGAATATATGGCGGCAGACAGTTTTTGTTCCCAAATCCTTTGGTTGAAGCAACAACTGAGAGACTACCAAGTTGAGGCCACTGATGTCCCAATTTATTGTGACAATAATAGTGCTATTGCCATATCCCAAAACCCAATCTTACACACCAGGTGTAAGCATGTAGACATCAGGCATCACTTTATAATAGATCATGTTGAGAAGAAGGATATAAGGATGGAGAGGATCCCTACTGACAAGCAGAGAGCTGACATCCTGACTAAGGCTTTGCCTGAAACCAGGTTTGTTGAGCTGTCAGTAGAGTTAGGACTTCTTGACCCAGGAGTAGATGATTCAGTATGAACCTCAGTTCAGGATTGAACAAAGTGCTCAGGAGGAATGACTTAGGATCAGGCTGCAGAAAGGTGGATGGCTTTTAGGGGGAACAGACATCAGATTTAGGATCTTCAGAACTAAAGTAGGTTAAGATTCAGGATACAGATTTCAGGGCTTGTCACCCTGATCGGTCTCACAAGGTATCAGTCAGGTTGCTATACTTGACTGACTGGTATGTAATCCTGAACTCTTTTCCTTTTCTGTCTTGCATGTGCTTTTCTGACCATGTCTGACACCACATCAATCAAGGGTTTTTAAACTCAAATCCTCAGTCATTCATTTAATTTTTAGTTTTTATTAAATGCAAAATGCGTATTTATTTCAAACATTCTTCTGACACGTATTAAATGCAAAATGGGCGGGAACAGGTTTCGATAAAGTTAACATCATTATTTTTTAAAACCGATCTTTGGTACACTTTTATTCCGGATATACCCCTCTAATCTAATCCGTTGAATTTCAAAAGACCATTAATCCAACCCATTCATTAAAACTGATTCTTTGGGTATAAAAGGAAGGATCATTCACTTTGCACAATTTACTCACTCATATTTTCCTAACCTAATACTTTTGCAATTTTACTCTCTATCTTTCCTTGCATCAATGGCTTCCACCACCACCACCAAACCTTTCATGACAGCATCAGAAGTAAAGAAATTTCATACTGCCATCTCAGCTGTTGAGTCAAAGGTAACCTTTGATTGGCTGGTTGATTTCACTCATCAATCATCCATCAAAGAGTCGGATCAAGTCTATGGAGCAATCAACACTTATGGCCTTTTGGATTTTGTGTCCAAGAAACCTGCTAAGACGTGTGAGCATCAGATTGTGGCTTTCTATGCAAATCTGAAGCAAAATGATGCATGGGAGTGGGAATAAGTGATTCCACTCAAGAGGACTGTGGAGAAAGATGGGAAGAAAATAGTTCTGCACTTCTTTGAGAAGGTGAACGTGAGAGAGTTTATCTGGAAAACCTACAACCTTCCTCATTCCACTGCTGATGAGGAACTGTCAGATACAGCCATGCATAAGTTCAGCAAGGAGCAAGGTTGTGCTGACACTTACCTGATCGTGTCCCAGGAAATATTTGGAAAAATGAATAAGAAATTGTTCAAGGCGGAGTACAAACTGATGTTTGAAGTTGTAGTCTAGAGCATCATGGGGTTTGTGGGCAGACTGGAGCAGGTATCTCAGCCCAAGATCAGGGTCATGGCGGCAGTAGTTGAAAACGCCAAGGTGGACTGGGAGGAGTACTTCCTCCAGAAGTTGGTATTGGAGGCCAAAAAGGTTGAGAGGGATGGAGTTCAGATCATCCTGACGAAGAACCCTTACTTCGGTTCTAAGCTCTCAGTGATGCTTCAGAATCTCAGGTTTGGAGACGTCGATAAGAAGGGGCTTGTTGACTTAAAGGACAAACACATCCTCTATCAGAATGCTGCTGACACTATCAAGAGGATGAGAGATACTAAGATCAAGAGGGTCTCCAAAGGGAAATGCAAGGGCAAGGCAGCCAGTTCTACTGCTCAGGAGGAGCCGGCCAAGTCAGGGCCAAAACGAGTCACGGTGAAGGGCATTCAGGCCACTGAGAAGAAAACCACACTTCATGATTCTGAGACGGAATTAGATGTCCCTGAACCCAGAACAATCCCAGCTGCCAAGTCCAAAAAGTCAGCAACAACACCTTCAGCAACTCCAATTGCTGAAACCCTAACTGAGCCTGAGGAGGCTCAGGAAGACAAGAGCATGCCTCAGGAGGAGGATGCTACAGTTGAGGGGCAACAGGCTACCCAAGAGAATGTTCAAGAGGATCCTGTTATGCAGGTTGTGCAGGATCTGAGAGTGGAGGCTCAGGCTGAGCCCGGTGGAGTAGCTAAGGTAGAGGTATTAGAGGAGGAGCAAGGAAGTGAGAAGGAAGGTGATGGAGATGATGATGAGGAGGTTGTCCCGGAGGGACAAGGGAGTTCAGATGCTGGGGATTAAGAGCATCAGGAGGTAGAGGGAATGGAGGCTCAGGAGGAGATCCAAGATGAGGACGTTGAAAATGTCCAAGGTAGGAAATGGACGGTCTCAGATGATGCTGACTCTGAGCCAGAGCTTCAAGAGGAAGATTAGGAAGAGGTTGCTCCACCACCAAAGCTGACACCTTTTGAGATGGATGCCCATTCTCAAGCCAAAAGGTTTGTCAATGAGTATCTTCCGGATCTGGATCCTTCTTATGCTGAAGAAGTGGTGAAGCTCAGGGTTTTGGTTATGATGCGGAGGGCATCTATCACTGAGGTTGCTTCGCTGATTGAGGCAAAGGGAGTGGAGTATCTCAGGGATCAGGAGCAACTCATTCTTGACAGGTTTGGTCTTCGAACATATGCCCAAGCTCTAACAAAAGATGACTTCATCCGGGTTGTTCAAGCCACCAATCCTTATCCCGACCCCTCCATGGAACTGGCGGTAGTTTCGGTTGGAGAGGTAGGTGCATGCTCAGGACCAGTTGCACCAGCCGATGAAGCACTCCCCGGGGTCGGGACTGCTGAGGCTCCAGGAGAGACCCCAGTTATGGTTCAGAAGCCCACAAGGAAGACGAAGAAGAGAAAGAACCGGACCATATCAGTGGGACTTTCACTGATGGGTCGCAGCATCATCAGTAAGATCTATCGCCAGCAGGAGAAGTACAAGAAGCTGACGCCAAAATTTTCGGATGCAAAGAAGGAAGACTCTGATAGCTTCCTGAGCATTGAAAATCAAAGATCTACTGAGCTTGCCACAATCTCTGGCCAAGTTCAACACGCAATAGACTCAGCTCTCAGCAACCTGGATGGGAGGATCAGGGAGTTGATTGCTGAGGCAATGAAGGGGCAGGAGGCCCAGGTCAGGGGTTTGGCTAGGGAAGAAGCCCAGGCAGAGGATGCGTCTCTACTGAGGAAGATTAGTGAGAATTTGAAGGGTACTGACAAAGTATGGAAGAAGTCCTACTCCAATCTAAAAAACGGAGTGCTCTAATCAGAGGAAGGAGTTGGCCGCCATGAAGTCAAGATTCGACAACCATCTCTCCGAAAGCGTACTCAAATCTGATGCGCTGGCTTCTGACCTGAAGTTGGTGGCTGACCAGGCTGCTTCTCAAGGGATACTACTCAGCGATATCAAGGCTAAGGTGGATAACGAGGAAGGTTCCCCTGATGCTGCCATAAAGGGGAAAGGAAAGAAAAATCCCAAGTTCGACACTTCAAAGAAGAGGAAGGCCACTGATCCTGAAATTCCCACTCAGGATCAGAAGAAGAGGAAACTGCGCAACTTCTGAAGAAGTGAAAGAGCTTTTGGAGTTATGTGAAGTGCAACTTTATCCTAATGATCCCTTGGTAGTGACAAAGAAGAAGCAGAAGTAGATAACTTTGGAAACTGCACTGAAGGTTAGGTCTCAGGATACAAAGATCGAGAAACTTCAGGGTCAACTTGATGCCCTGAAGGAGAAGGAGAAAGCTGAGAAAAAGAAATCTGATCCGAGTGCAGTGAAGAAGAAGACTACTGGTCAAAAGAAGAAGGCGGTTCATGCGGAGCCTTTAGGACCTTTTCAGTATGAGTATGTAGACAGCTTCATACCACCACAGCTCAATCAGGCTTGGGTTCCAATCAAGAAAGAGTTTGTGGAGAAGTATTATGTTTATGGGAACTGCTGAAGTGCGAGGGCCATGATAAGAATGTTGTATTCATGGAGTGGATGGCCCTTCACTACCCTGACTTATGGGATGAGATCGTCAGATATGCCGACAGAGCTGGTTATCAGATCAAGGCCCCTGACAACATAGTTTACATACCTCTGATGATGGGAATTAATCATCACCTCAACCGTACTGCTATTCAAGATGAAATCGCAATGGTGGCTCAGACTAACGGTGTCTCTGAGGATCCTGATCAATTCCATGAGGAAAAGCTAAGGGTCCTGCGAAGTATGGACTGACCTTGTTGAAATGGGATGATGAAGACTGAGGAGTAGAATCAGGATTAGTGTTTCAGGGATATCATTGTAATAGTTTCAGGATGCCTTGTACTTCTTTACTTATCAATGAAACTATTTTATATTCCTAAGACAACATCTCGTTGACTCCTGATTTACTTTTCTGCTCTTTATCAAGAACTGTACTAACCCTTTCCTGTTTCCATCTTATAGAACTAAGGACCTATATAGGTTCCTGAACTGAATACTGATAATGTCAGTAACTTGTTTAGATGGTAGGATTTTTCTAAGGGTTTTGGCATCATCAAAAAGGGGGAAATTGTTGGGACAATCTGAGTGTTTTGATTAGATCCCAAAACCCCTTGATGAATTTGCCTAAGTACAGGTTATCAGGATGATAGGCTCAGGATAGATAGGTTAGAATAGATTTTTCTATTCACAGGTATTCAGTTCAGGTGGAACGTGCTGAGGATTGAAAACTGATGGTGACGTCCCTGAAGTCTGAAGTCTAAAGCATTTCCAATCCTGAAGGTGTAGATCATCCTGAAGATGGTCGACCTGAAGCTAGAGAAAATCCTGAAGATGCCTAGAAGCCATCCTGAAGAAGACCACTTATCCTGACAGAACTGAGTAGACTAAGCATGCTCAGGGAAGTCTCTATCAGTGAAGGCATAGTGTAACCTTGATCAGGCTGAACGTCCTTCTGATGTTCATAAGTCCTGACTTGGGCCTAGTATCAGTTAACCTGATACTTGTAAGTCTTGAGACCCAAAGGTTACACGTGTGAATGGAAGTCTGATGAAGCAGAAAGAATGTCAGAGTCTCCAATATAAGACAAACATTTATTCTGAGTAAAGAACGAGGGACTCAGAGTTATAAATGTACGAGGATCAGTAAAGTCAATACCGACAAACTAGCCGTTGAACAAGCGACCAGTTAGAAGGTGACACGTATATACGAAGACTGAGCACATTTAATGCTTCTCAGAGGTGCAGGCGCCGGATCAGAAACTTTGCCATACTAGGTAAGGTCTCTGTCAGACAAGGACAACCAGTACCTGCACCTACCTAAAATAGGAAGGTTTGAAATGGATCTCCTCCAACCGATCTATTTCAAACCTCCCTATAAATACAGAATGCCTTGCTCCGATTCAAGGCTAACGGGAAATTTCCAAGAGAAAGCTCTCAAGATTCCAAGCACTCAAAGCAAACTTTGAACAACACTCTGAAACTTTAAATTTCCCTAGTGTTGTAGTAGGAATCTTTTCTGTATTTTGCTTAGAGTATTGATCCTATCCTTAGAACTGTTTTGTTAGAAGGATCAATACACAATAGTTGGAAAACGTGAATACCAAACCCCTCAGGTTGTGAGTTGGTTGGTAGGAAGGACTGGGACTTGTAAAACCACCCAGGGGTCAGTTCCTTTGAGAGGAAGTTGGCTATTCGTGTCCCTTGGCACGTAAAACCCAAGTACCTATCCTCAGGGTTTTGAGGATAGCTTCCTGTTAAATCAGGTCATGGACGTAGGAGTTAGTTATCTCCGAACCACGTTAAAAAGACCCTTGCGTGCTGATTTACTATTTGCTCAGGATCATACTTGTCATACATATTAAACTGAAGCATACTTGCATTATTTTGAAAACATCAGGACTGACTTGTCATCCTGATCAGTAAAACTGTGCACCAGCCTTAACCACGTTTTCACTAAGCAAACTGATAAGTTTTCAGGAACTAAAACGAGTAAAAACTTAAGGGCTCACATTCCGCACTAAACTGAGCTTACTGAGATAGTAGCCCAACTGACTAGCTTCTGAGCGGTCAGTAGGATTGTTATCTCTACTGAGCTTTTGAGAGCACAACTCTTACTTAGCTTATTTGGTTCGTTGCTGATCCGTCCCTGCTGCCCCTGAGGACCATCAGTTTAACTGAACATTTCAGGAGCTTCCTGACTAAGTCTGAAAGAGCATTTTCCTGAGTTTTCAGGAAAATCTGACATCAGTGTATTCCCCCCCCATACACTGATTTATACTCGTTTCGGGACCAACAGAGCCCGAAATTGTCAAACTCACTCATGAGAGTAGCAAGCTTATTATGAAGCATCTTCCTAAAAAACTCAATGATCCGGGCAGTTTTACTTTGGATTGTCATATTGAAGGAAGCAAGATTATCAAGACTTTATGTGATCTTGGGGCAAGTGTGAATGTTATGCCTTTATCCATAGCTCAAAGGCTTGGTTTGAAGGACATGAGGCCCATGTCTAGTAAGCTTTATATGGCGGACAATTCAAATCGGTAAGTTCTTATACCCGGTCGATTTTGTGATCTTAGATGTGGAGGAGGACAAGAATACTCCTCTAATTCTTGGGAGACCCTTCCTAGCAACTTCAGATGCATTAATCAATATTCAAAAGGGAGAGGTTACCTTGAGGATAAATATTGAGAGAAATACTTTCTCTATTTATGATTCTTCAAAGAGTTCCCCAAGGGTTGAGGTTGAAAATGCAAGCAAGGTTATGAGAACTTGTGATCTTGAGAGTGAAGTGGTTGAGGAGATTCCTTTTGAAAAGAGAAAAAAGGTGAACGAATATAAGTGAGTGAAGAAAGTAGTAAAGAAAGGATGTTTTTAGAGAAATTGAGTGATGTAAGTCACTCAACCCTTATTGATCTTGATGTCACTTGAGCTTAAGAGTTGTCCGGCTAGGGGATATTAAATTCAAGCGCTAGGTGGGAGGCAACCCACCCTTATATCCTTTTCGTATCCTTGATTTCATTTTGATTGTTGTGATTGTTTTGTTTGATGATTTTAGGGATAGAAGCTTGAATGCCATTTTAGTCTATTAATTTTGTGAATTGATTGCTCTACTTGGATTTTGTGCTAATTTGTGCAAGAATAGATTTGAGGAGCATACTTTGGTTAAGGTTTTGATAAATACTTGGTTTAGGAGTTGATATTAAGTGTGAATGATTTATTGACCTTGAGTTTCTTGAATAATCAATCTTTCCAAACTTTATTAGGATTCTTGATCCGAAAAAGTTTGGGGGGCTGTGATTCGTGATTAATTGTTCATTTTCATGATTATTTTGATGATGCTTAATGACCATTAATGTTTTATGAGGAGTTGTAAGTTGTGTTGTGTAGGAAAATAGAAGAAAAAATGCATGAAAAATTTGTAAAAGGGTGAAAATTGGAAGTGGTGCAGGAAGACTCAAATTCGTGCGCCCAGCCATCAGGATTCGTGCGCCCAGTAGCTTTGGTTCGTGCGAGCTCGCACTGGTTCGTGCATCGAGGACCGAACGAATGTAAAGCTGGGATTGAACGAACCCGGTTCGTACGGCCACCAGGTACGATTCGTGATGTTCATTGTTGATTTTCGGATTTGACCATTTTTGGTCCAACTTTGACCACACTTCCCAAGGTTTTCCCACTCACTCTTTACACCTATATTCCACTCATTTCACACACAAACACACGCTTTTCACTATATTCTTGCACTCCATTTTCTCTCAAAACTAAGAAGAAGAAGAAAGAAGGAATTTTTCATATCCCAAGTTCTACATTTCCTTTCACTAATTCCTTCCATAGGTATGTTCTTCTAACTCTCCTCTCTCTATTTCTTGCAATTTTATTGAGATTCCATGGTTGCATTGTCTAGAATTAGAAATTCAAATTCTAGGGTTCTTGAGCATAAATTGGGGATTTTTTATTCTAGGATGGTTTTTATGCAATTGATGATGGAATTATGCTATATTGTTGATGGGTAATCCAATGGGAACCCAATTGCATGCTAATTTTGTGAATTTTGGACTTAATTGAAGATTGAAATTTTGGGGTAGGCATAGTGACGAATTTTGGGAAATTTTATGCAAAAAATGGATTTTCATGATAATGTTGTGCTAATCGTTAATAGCTAAGAGTATATTGATATTAGGATGAGTTAATGATATTGATTCACCTATGAATTATGCTTACTTGAGGTTTCATTGATAAATGACATTGGCATAACTATTAGTTGCATGATTTTCTTGATTCTATAATAAGACCCATTATGTTCAATCCTATTATACTTAGTGAATGAAGTTGACTAGGACTTGTGTTATTGTTCTTCTCTTGTTCATGCATAGTATTCTTCTAGGAAATGTTGATGAATTGTTGAGCTCCTTGTTTATATCTTGTTAATGCCTAACATTTTGGTAGGCCATGTCAAAGAAAGGTAAGACTAAAGCTTCGAGTTCAAGCATGAATGATGGTAAAATTGAGAATGATGTCGGGCTAGAAGAGGAATGTTATAGGATTTGTCATAACAAGCCTTCCCGGTTCGGAATGTAATTCGGAGTCAACGTGAATTATTACATCAAATTCGGAAGATTTGTCAACATGGATTTCCATATCTCAAGATACTTCCTCAAGGAGACTACCGAGCTCCTTAAATTTGGAGAGGATGTTGAGGATTTGTTCAACAATGTAGGATGTAGTGGGTTGTTAAATATTCATGACAATTCGTACAAAAAGTTTAATGTTGAGTTTCTTAGCACCTTTCGAATTAAGGAGGTCCGTGGAATTCCTACCCGGATTCACTTCCAGATTGACAACAAAAATCATTCACTGACTATCCAAGAGGTAAACCGAATATTTGGATGTGAAGAGGATGCTCCGCCAAGCAACTTCTACAACAAGTAAAGGTTTGTGAAAGATCAATCATTTTGGAGAGCTCTTGTAGAAGATGATGATATAGAGTTTATAGCTCAACATTCAAAAGCTACTCAAATCTGTAATTCCATCTTCACATATGTGCAAAAGGTCTTAGCAAATACGGTTTTTGCTAGGAATGACTCGGATGAAGTGCAATATTAGGAACTCTACATCTTCTTTTCAATGACTACGGGATTAAAGGATAACTTTGGAGCTTACTTTTGCAAAAATCTATCCTACCTATATTCTAAGGGAGATTGCGCATATGGAGGAATGATAGCTCATCTCGCTAGACGTGTCGGATGGGAACCGAGTGAACTTGGGAAGGAGTTTTCATATCTCCATCCAAACTACTTGTTGAGATAGAATATTCTCACAAAGGAGAGAAGGACTTATTCTATCGTGGGCTCACCATCTTTGGAGTGGCCATATCCACTCGTGGATTATGAAACCCTTACTATAAAGAACGATGTGAATTGGAGGTTGAGCAGCACGTTACACTTTAAGATTGCAATGAAGCTCCATGAAGGTAAGAAAATGGTAAAGAGAGCAAGAGGAGAGAGTAGCACGAGAGGAGGATCTAATGAAGAACAAGTTGGAAGAGAAGAGGAGGATAGAAGAAGGAATTTTGATGGGTTGGAGCAAGAGTTTCAAACTCTTGCAACTGAGGTAGCCGCCCTTAGGACTGATTTTACCACCCTTAGGCAGGATGTGAATATCCTTAGGGAAAGCCGATATGCCTTTCGATCTGACATGATAGAGATCCGTACTGAGGTGTCCTCCGTGCGCACAATCATGGCAGAAATCCTCGAAGCCCAAAGAACAATGATGAATTGGCACATCGGGGAGAGGCACTTCACTCATCCACGTTATCCTCCTCCGTGATGTGTAAAAACGTCATGAGGATGGGTAACTATTTCTAATCACTATCTTGCTTCTATCCCGAATTCCTAGTTTAATTCGTTTTGTAGTGATATTGTTTAATGATTGTGGGATTTTTTTAGGTAGTTTTGTGTTTTGATATTTGCTTGGTGATGGATTATGTTTGACTGGATTTTCTTATTGATGATGCTATTGAGTTTTGAGCTTTATTTTTAATTATTTGCCCAAATGGTGTCCACACGCAAGTGTACGTGATCGTTATTGTTGGGACAATCTTGGTATTTTGATTAGATCCCAAAACCCCTGATGAATTTGCCTAAGTATAGTGTTCAGGATAAAATAGTTCAGGATAGTTAGGTCAGAGATTCAGTACAGAAGGACCATACTGAAGACTGAAGAATATTGGAGTCGACCCAATTTACTGAAGTCTGAAGTGTAAACCATTCTGAAGAAGTCAGTCAGTCTCGCTGAAGATTGTCTGTTCTGAAACTGAAGATCGAAGCCTGCTGATTCTTCCTGAAGTCAATCCTGAAGTACCATTGTCTGATGTTTCTACTGAATACACTAAGCATGTTCAGGATAGAACTCAGTCAGTGAAGAGTAAGTACTACCTATCAGGCTGTGCTGAATGCACATAGGACCTGACTTAGGCCTTGGTTCAGTTTACCTGAATCCTGTAAGTCCGAAGAAAAAAGGTAACACATACTGAGCTGAATAACCTATCAGGCTGTGCTGAATGCACATAGGACCTGACTTAGGCTGTGGTTCAGAATACCTGAATCATGTCAGTCCAAAGCAGAAAGGTTATTTATACTATGGGACAAGAGACAAAAAGAATGTCAGTAAGACTCCATTAAGGCACACGCTTAGACTGAGTTATTACAAGAGACTCAGAGCATTGAATGTACGAGGAAGGATAAATGTCTGAAGGTCAACTAGCCGTTATAACGGAGAGCCAATGATCTTTCAACACGTAAGCACGGAGTCTGCGCAGCATTTAATGCGGCATTTAATGCGTCTCAAAAGGTTGCAGGTGATGTGACAACTTGCCAGAATAAGCATGGCGGGTAGGTCGAACAGTATTCCTAGCCTGCAATCTACCTAAAATAGGAAAGATTTGATTTGATCTCCTCCAACGGATCTATTTTGAATCTCGCCTATAAATATGGAGAACCTTGCACCCATACAAGGTTAACGGGAAATTTCCAAGAGAACTCTCAAGAATCCAAGAACACAAAGCATATCATAAACAACACTCTGCAATTAAATTTCCCTAGTGTTGTAGTAGGATTCGCTCTGTATTTGCTTAGATCGATAGCTCTAATATTTAGCACTGATTTGTATTGCTAGAGCTATCTTAGTTGGAAACCAGAATACCAAACCTCTCAAAGTGTGAGATAGGTTGGTTAGAAGGACTGGGACTTGTAAAACGCCCAGGGGTCAGTTCCTAAGAGAGGAAGTTGGCTACTCGTGTCCCTTGGCACGTAAAACCCAAGTACCTATCCTCAGGGTTTTGAGGATAGCTTCCTGTTAAATCAGGTCGTGGACGTAGGAGTTGGTTATCTCCGAACCACGTTAAAAAGTCCCCTGTGTGCTGATTTACTGTTTTGTTCAGGATCATAAATGTCATCATGTTAAACTGAACATACTGCATTGGTTTTAACTTCAGGACTGAATCAATCATCCTGAATCTGAATACTGTGCACTCAGCCTTAACCACCTATTTACTAAGCAACTCAGAGAAAACGTTTTCAGAAACTAAAATGAGTAGAATCTAAGGGCTCACTTTCCGCACGTACTTTGACTCACTGAGATAGTTGTCCAACTGACTCGCTTCCGGGCAATCAGTAGGTTTGTTATCTCTACTGAGTCTCCGGGCACTTTACTCTTACTCTGCTTATCTGACTCGTTACTGAACCGTCCCTGCTGCCCCTGCGGACATTCAGCATACTGAGTACTTCAGGGATTCCTGACTGAGTACGTTGGAGCATTTTTCTGAGTCTTTCAGAAAAATCTGACATCAGTGTATCCCCCCCCCATACACTGATCTAACTCGTTTCGGGACCAACAAGTGGTATCAGAGCAGTGGTTCAAAAGATCACTGACTTTGTTTATCAACAGTTTCTGAGGAGAAACTTTTGGTGGTCTACTGAACTGATCTTGTTTCTGAAAAACTGCATATCATGGCATCCGGTTCCAAACGCCTCGAGGGCAATCTTCCTGAATTCTCTATTGACAACTATGATTATTGGAAATTCAGGGTTCTTGCACATCTCTATTCTATCCATGATCAGATGCCACAGGTGATTGAACATGGGCCAATCAGATTTATGAGAAATCTTCAGACGACTTGGCCTGTTGCTGGCAATGTCCCTGTTCCAGCCGCCGGAGATGAAGAAGTGGAGAGGTCCGCGCTTAATTCTGATCAGATTAAGCAAATAGGACTGGATAATGTTGCCAAAAACATTATACTCCACACCGTTTCTTACGAGAACTCGGTCAGGCTGATGCATCTGAAAACAGCTAAAGAAATCTGGGATACTCTGAGGGAGATGAGCGAAGGTTCTGAAAAGATTAAAGAAAACAAGAGAGATCTTGCAATCAGGAAGTTTGAGGCCTTCAAGATGCTAGAGGGAGAGTCCATCGATCAGATGGAAGCTCGGTTCATTAAGATGATGAACGAGCTAGCAACCCTTGGGAAGGAGTTTCCCAAGAGGGAGGTGTCTTCTAAAATCCTGAACTGTCTCCCTGAAAGATGGGACACAGGAGTAATTTTGTTGAAAAACACTCAGGACCTTACAAACATTACTCACTCACACCTATTCTCTGAGTTAAAGGCTCTGGAATTTGACCTTAATAAAAGGAAGAAGATGGGTGTTATCAGTGAGGAAGTTGGTGAGGAGAAGACATCTGAAAAGGAAAAGAGAGTGGCTCTTAAAGCTACTCCTGAGCCTGAGACTGGATCTGGCTCCAAGTCTCTGAAAGAGATGAACAAAGATGAGCTAGCCTTGGAGTACAGCCTGATGGCACGGCGATTCGAGAAACTGAACTCTCGTTTTGGCAGGTATAAGAAATTTTATACTGACACCCGTGATCGCAGGTACTCCAGCCCCAGGAGATCTAGCCCCCGGAGAGAAGAAAGAAGAGGCTCAGATTCCAGGAGGGATCGCAATGAGCCTGAGCGACGCAGAGATGAAAAGAGGAGAGAGGATGAGTCCAGAAGATCCAGCTCCAAACCTGAAAGATCATCGGGGAGCAGGAGGGAATCCTCTGATAAAAGGTACACTGACAAGAAACTTTCATCTGACGCAGATCAGTGCTACCACTGCAAAAAGTCCGGACATTATCAGTATGATTTTCCGGAGCTCAGTGCTCGAGAGCGAGAAGATCGAAGAGCCAAAAGAGAGCTCAGGGCTTCAGACCGAAGAGCGTTGTTAGCTGTGGATTCCTCAGAATCAGATGGCCCTGGACGCCGGTCTCCTGAACTCTTTTCAGATGAGGAGTATGATGACCTCTGCCTGATGGCAGATGATGAGGTATGTTCTTCTGCCTCTTCTCCTGATCACGCACCTGAGTTTAGCTCAGATTCAGCAGGAGAACTCGACCTTCAGCTCGCCCTAGAGCAATTGATGGTTGACTTCTCAAGGCTGCAGGAGACTCATACTCACACAGTGAATGTGAACGCACAACTGAGTGAGAAGAACGATCGGTTAACTGAGTCTCTCAGAGTAAGAGATACTGAGGAAGCCCTCAGATTAGTACATCTTCAGGAGGAGCTACTTAATGCTAAGAATAAGCATGATGAAGCTCCACTGGAGGTAGAAAGACTGAAGGGTGTCATCAGCTCGCTGATTGAGACTCGTGATACTGATTTGTTCCTTGCTCAGGAACAACTGATAATTGAGCGAATTGCTTTAAGAATGATGCTCGAAACTGAGTGGCAAGCTCGTCTCTGTGCTGAGCAAACTGCTTGGGATCTTGAGCTGATTTCAAAAGATAAAGCTCATTCAGAATTAGTGCTTCAATACACCACTGAAATTGAGGCCCTGAAAGAAACCAATGGGCATCTAGAAATCAAGCTGAAGAAGTTATACACATCTACCCAAGTGGTTGATGAGTTAACAAATTTCTCTCAGCTGACTGATGGTGCTAAAGCTGGGTTAGGCTATGATGCCTCAAAAGACCCAAAGGGCAAGAAAAAGAAAGGTGCTTCAGGGAGCAACCTTCAGAAAAAGTTTGTCCCTGCCCTAACTGATGACAAGAGCTTCAGTGTTGCTCATCAGAACAAAGGCAAAGGGAAGGAGAAAATGCCTGCTGAACCTGTCAGGCAAAGAACTGAGAAACCAAGACAAAAACCTAAGGAAAATGTCAAAGTTTCTCATTCTGAGTCTAGGAGGACAGACCAAAGGAACTCCAAGGTCCAACTTAGGAATCCTCAAACTGGGAAGAACTTTGTCCCTAGCACTTCTCAGGCTCAGCCTAGAAATGCTCAGAACAAAAGGAACTCAGGACAAAGGAGACCTCAGGCAAGACCTAGGGCTACTGAGGTTCAGACTCCTCAGACAGGGCACAGAACCCATCAGGAGCGTCCCAATTCTCTAAGAAGAAGGACAAACCAGGTGGTTTCTGAAAGGCAATGGAGACCTGACTCCAGAAACACTCAGACCAGACCTCATGTGCCAAGAGGTCAGGCCAGAGCTGCTCCTTCTCAGGACAAACTTCAGCCCAATGCACCCAGGTCAAGAAGAAACAGGAGGCCCACCCCCAGAAATCAAACTAGGGCTCCTGTATCTCAGGCTGACACCCATACACCCTCAACTTCCCAGGCACAAAGGAAGAAGAGAACTGTGTATGTTGACATTTCAGGGAAACAGGTCTACACTTCTGATGCTGTCAGAATTGTCAGACAAATCTGGATCCCGAAGGGTATGGCTGACTCAGTAGGACCCAATACGAGATGGGTACCTGAGGCCTGATTCTTTTCAGGTCACTGCGGGCTACAAAAAGAAGAAGGAGGATCTGATGGACTGGTACTTGGACTCAGGATGTTCCAGGCACATGACCGGATTTCGTGATCTCCTTCAGGATTATGTAGCTCAAGATGGCCCGCAGGTAACCTTTGGTGATAACTCTAAGGGTTTCACCAGAGGATTCGGAACCCTTGTTATTAACTCTGTCCGCGTTATGAATGTATCATATGTTGAAGGACTGAGACATAACTTACTCTCGGTTAGTCAGTTTTGTGACCGAGGATATAGTGTAGAGTTTACATCTAACATGTGTCTCGTAAAGGACAAATCTACACTGCAGGTTCTGATTACAGGAGTCAGGAGGGGCAATGTATATTTTGCTGATTTCAAGAGCAGCCCTCCTGAAACCTGTCTGGTCGCTAAGAGCTCCTCTGAGCTCAGTTGGCTCTGGCATAAACGTCTGAGTCACTTAAACTTCAAGATTATTAACAAAATCTCTAGACTCTCTCTTGTAGATGGTCTGCCAAATGAAGTTTTTAGCAAAGACCACGTGTGCGGAGCGTGTCAGAAAGGCAAGCAAACCAAAGCCTCATTCAAAGTAAAGGAAGCCTTCTCTACTGACAGAGTGCTTCAGCTCCTGCACATGGATCTCTTTGGTCCAGTAACTCCTGTCAGCATAAATGGTAGGAAATATACCCTTGTTGTTGTTGATGACTATTCCAGGTACACATGGGTTATTTTCTTGCTGAACAAAAAGGAGACACAGGTCAAGCTTCCTGAGTTACTCAAGCAATTGAGTACTGAACAGGGTCAGAGCATTGTCAGGATTCGATCAGATCGAGGAACCGAGTTTATAAACTCTATTATAACTGACTTTTGTACTAACCATGGTATAGCTCATGAGACTTCTGCAGCTAGGACCCCTCAGCAGAATGGGGTAGCTGAAAGGAGGAATCGTACCCTGAAGGAAGCTGCCAGGACCATGTTGGCTGAGTCAGGACTGCCCAAGAAGTACTGGGCTGAAGCAATCAACACTGCTTGCTACACTCAAAACCGATCTATGCTGAACAAACAACATGCTCAGACACCCTATGAAACTTGGAACAAGAGGAAACCTCGCATCTCTTATTTCCATATTTTTGGGTGTAAGTGTTTCATCCTGAACAATGGAAAAGACCAGCTGAAAGCCTTTGATAGCAAATCTGATGAGGGAGTTTTCTTAGGATACTCCTCAGTCAGTAAAGCTTTCAGGGTATATAACTGTCGGACCCTTTGTGTGGAGGAAACACCTCATGTTGTGTTTGATGAGACTGTATCAGTGCATAGGAAACAGGTTCCAAGTCCTGATACTGAGGGAATTACCAAAAGGGTAACAAGGCTGAATCTGAAGAATCCTGAATTCAAGATCAAACTTGTCAGTGCTCCCAAGGGATGGGATGATGATGATGATCAGGATGGACTTCAGGCCAACCCTCAGCAAGCCCCTGCCTCGGAAAATGTTGAGTCTCAGACGGAGGGACAGACTCAACCTGAGGTACGTACTGTCGGTGATGATGCTTCTGCACCTGAGACAGTTACTGAGTCCAACACTGTAAGGGAAAACAATTTCTCTGATATTTGTCAACCCTCAGGAAATGACTCAGTATCCCCTGTTCTTGCTCGTTCCGCTTCTTTGCCTATTATTATTGAGACTAATGTTTCAGGATCAGGCAATGGAACATCAGTAGCTCCCAGTGCCCCAGTCAGCAGGAGACGATGGCTAGATGATCACTCATTGGCTGATATCATTGGAGATATCAATGAGGGGGTCAGGACGAGGTTGTCCTTTGGTGAAAGCGCTATGTTTTGTTGCTTTCTGAGTAATCAGGAACCTACAAGCATAGAAGAAGCTCTAGCTGATCCCAACTGGATCCTAGCCATGCAGGATGAGCTCAATCAGTTTGAGCGGAATCAGGTTTGGGAGTTAGTAGATAGACCTAGGCGTCAACATGTAATTGGCACCAAATGGGTTTTTAAGAACAAGAGGGATGAGAAGAATGTTGTGGTCAGAAATAAGGCCAGGCTTGTAGCAAAAGGCTACTGTCAAGCTGAAGGTATCGACTATGATGAAACCTTTGCTCCAGTAGCAAGATTAGAAGCAATCAGGTTGTTTCTGGCTTATGCAACATTCAAGAAATTCAAAGTGTATCAGATGGACGTAAAGAGTGCTTTTCTGAATGGTGTACTGAATGAGGAAGTGTATGTTGAGCAACCTCCTGGATTCGAAATCAGTAATAAAGTATACCATCTGAAGAAAGCCCTTTATGGCCTAAAGCAAGCTCCGAGAGCTTGGTATGATACATTATCCCAATTCCTGATAGACCACGGGTTCGTGAAAGGAACAGTGGACAGGACCCTCTTCCGGATCACCGAAGGGGAAGACATTCTTTTGGTTCAGATTTATGTAGATGACATAATATTTGGATCTCCTAATCTGAAGCTTTGTGAAAAATTTTCCAAGCTGATGACAGGGAAATTTGAGATGTCAATGATGGGAGAAATGAATTTCTTTCTGGGTCTCCAAGTCAGGCTAACTGACTCCGGAATTTTCATCAATCAGTCCAAGTATGCGAGGGACTTGATTCAGAAATTTGGAGTTCAGTCCAGCAGAGTCTCACGCATTCCCATGAACACAAATGAGAAGCTGGAGCCTGACAAAGAAGGAGCCTCAGTAAATCAGACTGAATATAGGGCACTGATAGGATCTTTACTATATCTGACTGCTAGTCGTCCTGACATCACTTATGCAGTTGGAGTTTGTGCAAGGTATCAGTCTGATCCAAAGAAGAGTCATTTAGAGAGTGCCAAAAAGATTCTGAAATACCTGAGAGGTACAGTCAACTTAGGACTTTGGTATCCCTCTGATGACAACCTAGAACTGACTGGCTATTCAGACGCTGATTATGGAGGCTGTAGACTTGATAGGAAATCAACTACAGGCACATGTCAGTTTCTAGGGAGTAAACTGATCTCTTGGTTTTCTAAGAAGCAAACCAGTGTTGCAACGTCTACTACTGAAGCTGAGTATATGGCGGCAGGCAGTTGTTGCTCTCAGATTCTTTGGCTGAAACAACAACTGAGAGACTACCAAGTTGAGGCCACTGAAGTCCCAATTTATTGTGACAATAATAGTGCCATTGCCATATCCCAAAACCCAGTCTTACATACAAGGTGTAAGCATGTAGACATCAGGCATCACTTTATCAGAGATCATGTCGAGAAGAAGGACATCAGGATGGAGAGAGTCCCTACTGAAAAACAGAGAGCTGACATCCTGACTAAGGCTTTGCCTGAAACCAGGTTTGTTGAATTATCAGTAGAGTTAGGACTCCTTGACCCAGGCTTAGGTGATTCAGTTTGAATCTCTGATAAGAATGCACAAAGTCAGGGGGAATAACTCATTTGAACTCAGGATGAAGGGAACTCCGAAAGAATATGGATGGTTGTAGGGGGAACATTCAGTACAAAATGGATGATCAGTTTAGACTGACTAAGATTCAGGACACAGAATTCAGGGCTTGTCATCCTGATAGACCAACAAGTGGTATCAGTCAGAATGCTAATCTGACTGACTGGTATGTTTCCTGTTTATTGTCTAAGTCATCTAATGTTGCGTGCATTATCCTTTTTACTGTGCTGCCTTGTCAAATCAATTTAATTTGCCAAATGATCCCAGCCGTTTGTTTTAATATTCGGTTATTATTTAATTCAAATTGTTTGAAATAATTACGGACATGCTCTAATGTGCATTTAATGCACTGTGGGCGGGAACAGTTATCAATGAAATTTTGACCAATTATCTTTGAAGAACCGAAAAGGCAAAATACTTTTTACTGCTCAAATCATGTCCATTGAATTCCATAGGTCACAATTTTCTAAACCGTCTGATTAAAACCGTATTTCTTTCTATAAATAAGAGAAGATCGTGTCGACAAAACTTTTATGCACCCAATATTTTCCTAACTTATCTTCTCTAAAAACCGACTTCCTTCAAAACTCTCAAAATCTTCCATGGCTACACCCTCAGCAGATACCTTCTTTGGAAACCTTTTCCATCTAAGGAATGAAATACACTATGAGCCTTATGGGGATTTTTCCTCTAACCACCCCGATATTATGCCTGTACGAGACATTTTTGAGAATGCAGGTCTTCTGCAGTTCGTCACTGCAAAGCCACAAAGGCTCCACCCCAGACTCGTTGCCGCCTTCTACCTGAAGATGGCGAAGAACAAGGTCTCCCAGGAGTGGGAAACTTGTATTCCCTTGACCGCCTGTGAGAAGGGAAAGAATGGTGAGGAGGAGATGGTCAGGAGATGGGTCACCTTCAACTTAAGGGAGAAGATTAAGGAGGTTTTTAATCTTCCCAACAAAGGACGAAGCCCAGTGGAGTATGGGTTTGGGAATGAGAAGGATTTTCTCCAGTCCCTGTGTTATGGAGATGTCGTGCTGAAGTCCGGCCTGAATAAATCAGTCTTGAGGACTGAAAGCCGTCACTTCTTCGACCTGACGAGTCAGGGAGTGATGGGCATTGCTGGAGGATTGGAGCAGATCTCCAGGCCGAAGCTGTTCACGATGATGGCTATTTCTGACGCCCCTCTGCATAATTTTGACTGGGAGGGTTACTTCCTCCAAATGCTGGTGGGTGAGACCAGATATCCATGCTCTTGGAAACTCTGGATCTCGGTGATGTGGATCAGGCTCAGTCACTCGAGATCCCAGCAAAAATCCATCTCTTCAGAACATATTCCGATGATGCTGGCATAAGAAGAAGGCCACGGACTCAGAAGAAGAAGGCCCAGGCGAGCATGACTGGGAAAGTCCAGGCTCAGGCAGGCAAATCTTCAGAGTCTGATACAGCAAAGCCAGCGGAGGATAAATCCGAGACCCTCAGACCCAAGCAACAAAAGCTGACATTTCTCTACTCTGGGTCAGCAGGGAAAAAGAAGAAGGTTCAGGAGATGCAATCTGCTGAATCTGTTGAGAAGGAATCAGCTCAGGCGCAGGATTCTGCTGAAGCTGTTGAGAAGGAACCAGCTCAGGCGCAGGCTGTTCCTGAACTTGCCCCGATTGCATCCCCTGAACCCAACGAGCTGATTCTTACTATTGCTGAATCCTATCAGACTTTGGGTCAGGAAGAGCCTGCTCAGGAAGGAGGAATTGAGCAAGAGGCTGCTGAACCAGTTCAGACTGAAGCACCATGGCCCTTCCCTGCACCCGATGTAAACAGTCTATCAGATTTTGAAATAGTTGCAAGGGGAGAGGCTGCTGAAATGGTGGAAAGGAGATTCCCTGATCTTACTGAAGCTCAGAAGGAGGCAGTTGTGCAACTCCGCACATTTGCCATGATCAGAAATGCTACATGGGCAGAGCTTAGCCAGCTAGGAGAGTCCAGAGGATGGGACTGCATTGCAGATTTAGAAGCTGCCCTCTTTGATCACTTTGGTGTTAACTCTTTACATCAACTGATCAAAATGGCAGACTTTATGAGAACGGTTCGCAACATATATCCTGAGCCCGAGACTCAGTTGGCTGAAGTGAAGGGAAAGGAGAAGGAAGCGGAAACGGAGGTGATTGTGATTGCTGATGACGATCAGCAAGGTGGCATTGAGGAAGTCAGTGCACCGGCCGATGATGCACCCCTTGGACCCGGGGCAGCGGAGGCTTCAGGAGAGGGTCGAACGGGTCTTATCCGAGTTCGAGGAAACTGGATCACCCCAGCGGCTATGTTCACTGAAAATTCCTCACGAGCTCTTTCGAATATGCACAGAAGGGTAATTCTCGTAGAGCGAAAGGCAATCAGGGTTGATAAAGATTCCAGAACTCTGTATAAAAAGATGAAACGGATAGACAGAGACCTGAATGAAATGGCCACTGATGTGCATGCAGCAATTGATTTCTTTGGCGAAGCTCGGACTGAAATCAATGTAGAACTAACTGCCATTTCAGAGCAAGCCAAGGATGCCATTCAGAACTGCAATCAGATGGTTTCAGATGTGCAGACTCAGCAGGAGACTAAACTTGCCAACTTTCTGGATCAACAATTGTCTGAAAGGGTTGATCAACTGGTTGAAGAGAAATTGGTCAAGTTAAGAACTGATCTGAAGGAGGACCTGCTGAGGGAGTTGTCTGCACAGGAGAAGAAGAAATTTGCATCTGCCCTAGACTCAAGGTTGCAGAACTTCGAAGGTCGACTGAAGGCTGAACACAATTCAGCCGTTGATCAGCTCAGTATCGGCCTAAGAGGGATGGTGGGGCAGATTGGGCAATTGCAGGTAAAGCAGACTGGGATGGACAGTCAGTTCAATCTTTTGGCGGAGTCAGTACATGAGGTTGTCAGACGTATTAATGACGATGATGCCAAAAAGGGGGAAGAAGGGAAGAAGCAAATTGCCACTACTGGCAAAGCTAAGAAGAAGAACTTTCCTCTGGAACTGAAGGCTGCGGATAGAAAAAGGACTAGATCCGTAGCCGCCATCGAAACTGCTGAAGGCTCAGATCCGAAGAAGTTGAGATCCTCTGAAGATCCGGCTCTCGAGCCATTGTATAAGGAGATGGAGGAACAAGTAATGCCATCTGGGCTGACTACTCAGAAGAAATTGGTGATGACTGATGCTGAAAAGATAGCAAAAATGAAAGAAATTTCGATGCTCAGTCAGATCCAGCGCCTAAAAGAATCTAATGAGTATCTGACTTCCCAGGTCCAGAAGAAGAAATCGGTATCATCTGGATCTCGGACAAAGACTCAGAGGAAGATTGTGGTCAGTCCAGATCAAAGTCATCCTCCATCGAAGTTTGTTGAAGACTTCATTCCGATTGAGTTGCTGGAGGTTTGGATTCCGATCCGGAATAGGTGGGCATACCTATTCTATGTGGTGGGGTTATGGGACGATCAGACTGAAGATAAAGACGTCATACTCCATCACTGGATGGCACAGGAGCATCCTGATCTATGGGCTGAAATCATCAGACATGCTGACACTGAAGGTGTTGAGATCGCTCCTCCGGAATTCATTAAGTATCCTCCTCCACTCTTTAGGAATTCTAAGCAACTGGACCGGAAAGCAATTTCTGAAGAAGTCGTCAGAGTAGGACGAGCTGCCGGGGCCATTGCTGATCGAAACAGGATGAAGCAGGTCCTGAATCGAGTACTGGAGATGTACGAGATTCCACTGACTGCTTGGAATAAGGATGTAGATTAGATCAGGAGTTAGTTGTTCAGGAACTTTGTAATAGCTTCAGGATACTTGTATTTTTCTTATCAATCAATGAAGTTATTTATGTTTCCTGAGTACAACTTCTTGTTGACTCCTGAATTTTCTTTTCTGAATTCTTATCAAGAACTGTACTAACCCTTTCCTTGTTTTCATCTTATAGTCTAAGTACCGAGTTCGTCAGGTGGTACTGAGTTATTTTCACTGACTAAGTCAGTTGATTGTATAGATGAATAGGAATTTGCTTAAGGGTTTTGGCATCATCAAAAAGGGGGAAATTGTTGGGACAATCTTGGTATTTTGATTAGATCCCAAAACCCCGGATGAATTTGCCTAAGTATAGTGTTCAGGATAAAATAGCTCAGGATAGTTAGGTCAGAGATTCAGTACAGAAGGACCATACTGAAGACTGAAGAATATTGGAGTCGACCCAATTTACTGAAGTCTGAAGTGTAAACCATTCTGAAGAAGTCAGTCAGTCTCGCTGAAGATTGTCTGTTCTGAAACTGAAGATCGAAGCCTGCTGATTCTTCCTGAAGTCAATCCTGAAGTACCATTGTCTGATGTTTCTACTGAATACACTAAGCATGTTCAGGATAGAACTCAGTCAGTGAAGAGTAAGTACTACCTATCAGGCTGTGCTGAATGCACATAGGACCTGACTTAGGCCTTGGTTCAGTTTACCTGAATCCTGTAAGTCCGAAGAAAAAAGGTAACACATACTGAGCTGAATAACCTATCAGGCTGTGCTGAATGCACATAGGACCTGACTTAGGCTGTGGTTCAGAATACCTGAATCATGTCAGTCCAAAGCAGAAAGGTTATTTATACTATGGGACAAGAGACAAAAAGAATGTCAGTAAGACTCCATTAAGGCACACGCTTAGACTGAGTTATTACAAGAGACTCAGAGCATTGAATGTACGAGGAAGGATAAATGTCTGAAGGTCAACTAGCCGTTATAACGGAGAGCCAATGATCTTTCAACACGTAAGCACGGAGTCTGCGCAGCATTTAATGCGGCATTTAATGCGTCTCAAAAGGTTGCAGGTGATGTGACAACTTGCCAGAATAAGCATGGCGGGTAGGTCGAACAGTATTTCTAGCCTGCAATCTACCTAAAATAGGAAAGATTTGATTTGATCTCCTCCAACGGATCTATTTTGAATCTCGCCTATAAATATGGAGAACCTTGCACCCATACAAGGTTAACGGGAAATTTCCAAGAGAACTCTCAAGAATCCAAGAACACAAAGCATATCATAAACAACACTCTGCAATTAAATTTCCCTAGTGTTGTAGTAGGATTCGCTCTGTATTTGCTTAGATCGATAGCTCTAATATTTAGCACTGATTTGTATTGCTAGAGCTATCTTAGTTGGAAACCAGAATACCAAACCTCTCAAAGTGTGAGATAGGTTGGTTAGAAGGACTGGGACTTGTAAAACGCCCAGGGGTCAGTTCCTAAGAGAGGAAGTTGGCTACTCGTGTCCCTTGGCACGTAAAACCCAAGTACCTATCCTCAGGGTTTTGAGGATAGCTTCCTGTTAAATCAGGTCGTGGACGTAGGAGTTGGTTATCTCCGAACCACGTTAAAAAGTCCCCTGTGTGCTGATTTACTGTTTTGTTCAGGATCATAAATGTCATCATGTTAAACTGAACATACTGCATTGGTTTTAACTTCAGGACTGAATCAATCATCCTGAATCTGAATACTTTGCACTCAGCCTTAACCACCTATTTACTAAGCAACTCAGAGAAAACGTTTTCAGAAACTAAAACGAGTAGAATCTAAGGGCTCACTTTCCGCACGTACTTTGACTCACTGAGATAGTTGTCCAACTGACTCGCTTCCGGGCAATCAGTAGGTTTGTTATCTCTACTGAGTCTCCGGGCACTTTACTCTTACTCTGCTTATCTGACTCGTTACTGAACCGTCCCTGCTGCCCCTGCGGACATTCAGCATACTGAGTACTTCAGGGATTCCTGACTGAGTACGTTGGAGCATTTTTCTGAGTCTTTCAGAAAAATCTGACATCAGTGTATCCCCCCCCCATACACTGATCTAACTCATTTCGGGACCAACAGTTATTATCGTGGCAAGATTAACCAAGTTCATTATTTATCGAACTCATGGAGATGGTGGATTTTAAGGTATGATTATTGTTCCAAATTCGAAATCAAACAAAGCAATAAAGGGGAATCGGTCTCTAATGTCTACTAGTGTGTTAAAATAGCAAACTACCTATCACCTTGATGTGCAAAGTGAGCAAGTTGTGATAGTATGTATTAGTGTACTATCCTATGTTTCACATGGTAAAGTATCACTTAATCATGCAATGAGGTATTGTACAATCAATTGGAAGCCACTCTAATATGCAAAGGTCTCCCTAGATACACATTAGAGCCCCTAATTGTTCTTTCTATTCACTAAAGATAATTCTCACTATCTTAGGATTTTTATCAAACACTTAGCATGCATTGGCCTAATAACAAGAAGATTTAGGAGAATAGTCCAATTCTCATATGAGACTAACTCCGTAATGGCCAATTCAATCAATTATACATGCCAAGCATTCATATAATCCATCAATGTAGAGAATTGGTCATACAACATCTCATAGCATTCATAAGATCAACATTAACACCACATTACTCCATAGGAATCATACACTAACACATAAAGGGATACGCCAATGGCTAATTTGGTAAACAAAAGAACAATTGAATTAGCTACAATCATCATTATACAAGAAATGTAAAGGAATGTAGAAGTATTACCTATTACAATAAAATTGGGAAAGATACTAATTACCTTGAAATGCTAGAAAATGATTCAACAATAGAAAATGAAATTCATTCGGTAGAATCGTAGCCCTAGCCGAGATGAGAATGCAGGAATAAACGGATCGATGATCCAAGCGGTAGATCCAAAGTTATCGATGAAATCGTAAGAAGAAATCTTATAAACCCCACTAGTAACTACATTTCTCTCTCTCTAATCTAATCTAAGAACTTGGAATGATGATGATTATGACTAAGATGCCTTGAGAATCTGACCCTTGAGGTATTTATAGTGCCCACAATGTTTAGTCCAAAATGTCTTTCATTAAACGCGCGAAAAGACGAAACAGCCCTCGAAAATGTGCAAATCCGAGCCTTTGCACGAATCCCAGCAGGTGGCCGCATGAATTGATTCGTGCGAGCCCATTCGTTCGGTCCTCAGTTCACGGACCAGAGATTTTCAGCACGAACCATGGCTAGTCGTCGCACGAGTCTGGCTTGATGGCGCACGAACCCGGCTTGGTCTCGTTCGATCGATCCTCGACTTCCTCGTTTCCTTCATATCCTAGAGTTCTAGAGCTCCGATTGACTCGATTATTTTTCCGTTGCAACCCTCTCTTCGAACTCTTCGACATGGTATATCATTTGTCTCCACAATTTCTGAACCTTTACGAACTTGCTCGTCTCTTGCCGGTTTTGCTCGTTTTCACAACAAAACATAACTTTCTAGCCAAAAATGGTTAAATACACAAAGTATAGCAAATTTAGGGTCAAATATGAACATAAGCACATCAAAACCATATAGAAATGGATGCTAAAACATGCAATTATGCACCTTGATGCTTCATTGATACAATTATTCCCTATCAATGAAGCATCAAGTACAAGATCAATGCCATAGATTCATCACTCAATATCTAGCAAATCTAAGATACAATATCATCCACTTAACTATCAAAATCAAATCAATTAGCACAATATCAAGTCAATGAGTCATGATCCTCACAAGAAAAGTGTTTAGCTCAACCCTCAAGTGTTTAGGCTCTCTCATACATCACACCACATACACATACTACCATAAGCTTGGTTCAAGTCTACATTCTCCACCACTTGAAATTATAAATCAATCACACATCAATGAGGACTTTTAAAGGTTGTAGTGTTGGCTCTTTGGTAGGGAAGGAACATATGAGTAAAAGTGACTAAGTATGATCAGTAAAGCATAGAAGGAATCAAAGTAGAGATCATTCACCTCTTCATGCAATTTTGCACTTACTCTTCATGCTCTTTCAAAATCACACTTCAAAGAATCCATTTTCCCTTTTAAACAAGTCGTGATCATTCTCACAACACTAGAGTCAAACTTGACCATAATTTTTCAAAAAGTCTACCTTTTTCCTTAAGCCTTGCTAGCACTTGCCTTTGAACCTTCTTTTCATAACAATTCATGCATAGAATTTCTTTCCACCTTGGCCACCATGTTCTTCATCAAATCATCAATCTTCCTTCCTTCTTTTCACTCTACTAATTATAAGGATAAGGGAGTTCCAAAAAGGAAGGGAGAATGGCTTAAAATGTGGTTAGCCAAAGGAATGGATTATAAGCACAAAAGTGGTAAGCAAAGGATCATCATAACAATGGTAGGCTCATAGGGCAAAGTGGCTCAAAATAACTCAAAGAAAATGCCTCAAATCATCTTATGTGAAATCATTATCTAATGTAGCCTTAAATAAGACTTAAGCCAAGTTCTAGAGTAACATGTATATCTGTGGAACTCACATCAAAGAATATCATCCGTTCAAGATTGAAACGGGCATAAATAGCTCAAAACTCAAGGGTATAGGTGATCAAGACTCATATCATATCAATATGCTCATATCATCGAAATCTCAAGAATCATAGAATCAAAAGTATCAAAGATCAAACAAGAATCAAGAGATCACTCCATTACACTAACCGTGACTTTCAACTCATCCACACAACAATAAGCATATCTCATGCATTCACTACTCAAAGCAACAATAATCTAAAAAATTATCAAGCAAAACAAGGCCTCATCCTAAGCATATAGTCTAAAACATCATAGAAGCACTAAGAATCAATCATAAGAATAGCATTGCGATGAGAATGACAAAACAATCACACCCCCCCCCAAACTTTTTTGGACCAAGGGTCTAAAAAGTTTGGCAAAGAAGTGGTGACAAGATCATGCAATGCACAATAAAGCACAATATAGCATAATAATAAACATCATCATCAAAAATTCAAGTCAAAATATCATCTAAACAATACCAAAACATAGGAACCCCAAACTTGGCGAAGCCAAGTACTACGCAAATGAATAGGATACAATACCTCATTCCTTGGAACAATGATATTATGAGGGCACCCCCTTGAGCAATTAGGACCTACACAATCAAAAACACCAATCAATCACTCTTAAAACAATCAAAGCTTACAAAATAACAAAAAGGATGAGTTGCCTCCCATCTAGCGCTTGGATTTAACGTCCCCTAGTCGGACGACTCTTAAGCTCAAATCAAGGAGCTCAATATCACATAGCCTCAAGTAATTTGTCACTTCTTTTGACATGGAATTATGGTAGAGCTTCAACCGATGCCCATTAGCATAGAAGAGTTCCCCTTTTTCATTCATTAATTCGTACCATCCACTTGCAAAGCAATTCGATATTGTAAAGGGTCCACTTCATTTTGACTTTAATTTTCCGGGGAACAACTTTAATCTTGAATTGAACAAAAGTACTTGATCAAACACTTTAAAAGACTTCTCTTTTATATTGGCATCATGCCATCTCTTGGTCTTTTCCTTGAAAATCTTAGCATTCTCATACTTCTCGTCCCTAAATTCTTCCAACTAAAGAAATTGAAGAAGCCTCTTCTCCCCACACGCTTTCTCATCAAAGTTTAACTTCTTTGTGGCCCAATAAGCTTTATGCTCAAGCTCAACGGGCAAATGACAAGGCTTACCATATACAAGTTGGTAGGGAGAAAGGTTCAATGGAGTTTTAAAGGCCGTACGATATGCCCATAATGCATCATCCAACTTGAGTGCCCAATCCTTCCTATTAGAGCTCACGATCTTCTCTAAGATAAGCTTGATTTGGCGATTCGACACTTCCGCCAATCCATTAGTTTGGGGGTGATAGGCCGTTGAAATTTTGTGCTTCACATCATATTTTACAAGTAGATTCCCCAATGCGCTATTCACAAAGTGAGTACCCCCATCACTAATCAACGATCTTGGCACACCAAACTGAGGAAAAATATTCTTCCTTAAGAATTCCATCACCACTCTTGCGTCATTGAATTTTATGGGGATTGCTTCCACCCACTTCGACACATAATACACAGCCAAAAGAATGTATAGATACCCATGAGAAGATAGGAAGGGTCCCATAAAATCAATACCCCATACATCGAAGACCTCTACTTCTTGAAAAATATTCAAGGGCATCTCATAACATCTTGACAAACCCCCAACTCTTTGGCATCTATCGCATCTAGAAATGAACATGTGACAATCCTTAAATATTGAGGGCCAATAAAAACCACTTTGAAATACCTTTTGAACAGTCTTAATGGAGCCGAAATGTCCTCCACAAGGTAAGGAATGACAATGGGTAAGCACACTTTCCATCTCTTCATCCGGGATGCAACTCCTAATAATAGAATCTGCACATCTACGATATAAATAGGGATCATCCCAAATGTAGTGACGTACCTCCTTGTAAAACTGCTTCCTCGCATTAAAATTCATTTTATAAGGAATTGCCTCATTGCCAAAAAGTTGGCAAAGTCGGCATACCAAGGAGCCTCATCTTCCATCTTCCAAATTTTCTCTCCTTCAACTCTAAAAATTTGCTCATCGGGAAAGCTTTCGAGTATCTCCTCCTTCTCTTCCAAGGCCTCATCTCCTCTCACTAATCTTGACAAATGATCAGCTATCACATTTTTGCTACCCTTCTTGTCTCGAATCTCCAAGTCGAACTCTTGTAAGAGCAACACCCACCTTATCAACGGAGGTTTCGAATCCTTCTTCGTCATCATGAACTTGATAGCCGAGTGGTCCATGTAGACAATGGTTTTTGTCCCCACTAGATACGGATGGAACTTCTCCACGGCGTATACAATGACTAAAAGCTCTCTTTCAGCAGTGGTGTAGTTCAACTGAGTCAATGAGAAGGTCTTCGAAGCATAATAGATTGCATGAAATCTTTTCTCCCTTAGTTGGCCTAGCACCACCCCCATAGCATAATCACTCGCATCACACATAAGAATAAAAGGCTCTTTCCAATCGGGGGTGATTAAGATTGGTGCACTCACCAAAGCTTCCTTAAGCAACCTGAAGGATTTCAAGCAAGCATCATCAAATTTAAAAGGAACATCTTTCTCAAGCAAGCGAGATAAGGGTTTAGACAATTTAGAAAAATCTTTGATAAATCTACGATAAAATCCTGCATGTCCCAAAAAAGATCTTACTCCCTTCTCGTTTATAGGTGGAGGTAGCTTCTCAATAGCTACTACCTTAGCACGATCAACTTGCAGCCCATTAGATGAGATGTGATGGCCAAGAACAACACCTTCACTTACCATGAAGTGACACTTCTCCCAATTGAGCACCAAATTTGCCTCTTCAAATTTAACCAACACTTTCTCAAGATTAGATAAGCACATATCATAGGTATTGCCAAAAATGCTGAAATCGTCCATGAACACTTCCATTATTTGCTCAATTAAACCATGGAAGATCAACATCATTAACCTTTGGAATGTAGCTAGAGAATTGCATAGCCCAAAGGGCATGCGTCTCCAAGCGTACGTTCCATAGGTACATGTGAAAGTCGTCTTCTCTTGGGCCACCCGGTGCAATCATGATTTGATTGTACCTGGAGTAACCATCGAGGAAGCAGTAGTATTTATAAAGGGCATGGGAAAGTGATCCTTACAAGTCGCTTTGTTCAATTCCCAATAATCAACGCACACACGCCAACCCGTGGCAACCCTTGTAGCAATCACTTCATTATTTTCAGTTTTAATGATAGTCATGCCACCCTTTTTAGACACTACATGCAATGGTGACACCCAAGGGCTGTCACTAATAGGGAAGATCATATTCGCACTGTCACGCCCCGAATTTTCATACAGTTACTAGCAAGCGGAAGACTTAATTTATAAAATAAAATCGATTCAGAAAAACATTATTGGGCGAGACTAAATTTTCCTCTTGAAATAAAAGTCCTCATTTCTTTAATTTAAAAAGTTTTAGAGAATTAAACAGTTGGGAAAATTATATTTATAAAATTCAGACACAATTATGTACTAGCAAATACATATGCCATCCTAAGATTTAAACGATCAAATAGTAATCGCATACATTGATCATGCCACAACAATTAAGGACAATAACTTATCAATATACAATTTAAACATATGTTATACCAAACATGTGATTTCTCACCAAATATAATTATTGAATACATAAACTCAACACATTTGACTACCATACGACATATTGGACGTCACTTAACCTTTATAAACACATACAATTTTCGTGGACAGCAGCAACTCATCAAAATCTCGAAATTCATGCAGTGAGTGTATTTACTAAAACTTGGTGTGCAACAACAAATTAGCCAGTTAACACATACATATTACAAACAGATAAATAAAACTTAATTCACTCTGTGAGCACACTATATCCACAATATCCAAAAGATTACAACATGTAGAAGCATAAAATTATAACACATTTAAATGTCACGTACCAACAAAATAATTATGAGCACACACAGACATACAATGCATTAATATATTATGTTACATTTAGGTATACTAATTAACTTCATACACATTACTACATATCAATCACAAATATATCAAGTTAATGAACATACAATAACAACACTTGAAAAAGAAATAATGCACTTGCAACTAAACACTATTACATGAATTCATACCAAATAAAATATACATATGCAAGCGTATTAATTAGAAAGAATGAGTTTCCGCAAAATTCCTGTTGTGCGTCATAGAGAAAAGGATTTTATTTGGACCACTTAGACAACTCCTAAAATCTTAAGAAAAATCATACAAGTGCCTCACATCATGTAGAACACGTAAATAATTTTTATAAAAAATTTGTACACACTGAGAATTCCCAGAAAAATCGAAACGTTACCGACTTGACCATTTTCGTCACGTAATTTTCTAAAATTCATATCTAACTCGTTTCTAATCTGAATCGAGTGAAACCAGTTGCAAGTGAAAGTAATTTTATCCTATTTTCTAAATGTGTGAACATTTAACTGACACACATAACTCAATATTCCAGAATAATTTCTAAACTTACAGCAGTGTTCTACCATAATAGTACAAACACACATCACTATCTTTGTTTACATCACTATTAATTGCTATGACATAACACTAACTCACACTTATCATATTTTACAATAGCATATACACCGTAACCAAACATACTTCATCATAATATATATACGAACTAAACCATTATCGATTCAACTTTTATATTACAATGTATTCATACACAAACAATATGTTGCATGATCAATATATTTACATGATACTTAGCTCAATGCAATAAAATATTTAGTCCCACTATGTAATCAAAAGTTCTCACAGTACATTATCACTCGTTTACATTCAACATTCACATTACTCCAAGTAAATACATATTATCCATATCTTATTGAACACTTACAGTTAAGACAAAATATCATTACTCACATTAATCACAACAAACAATCAGTTACATCAAATCAACAATTACATAAACGTGTCACCTACATCACAGCAACATTTACCTCAACAATATTGAACATAATCAGTTAACAGTAACAGTACATTATTTGATTGTTTATACTTACTATTAAACTTAACTAACATTTATTGTGACATTATCCTTTTCAAGCCTTCGTCCCCGCACCATACTCCACCTCGCCACCGCGACGTCCATCACTTGTATTATCTGAAAAATGATTTGGTGAAAAGGGGTGAGCAACTTATAAAATTACTCAGTGGGGCATATGAGTTCCCAAGTTAATTCAAGGACATAATATATTTGGCATACCCATTAACCTTTGCACATTTTTAGGATACGGTATCACCGTTCCTCCTCGTATAGGATACGGTATCACCGTTCCTCTTCGTATAGGATACGGTATCACCGTCCCTCTTCGTATAGGATACGGTATCACCGTTCCTCTTCGTAAACCTCGTAAAATGCATGAAAAATAATCATCTCAACTCGAATTAAAATTAGAACTCATACCATTCACCTTTGAATATAACCCCACCTTTGTTGTTTTAAAATGTTTGATCGAATTTGAAAGTTGAAACGTCTATGATACGGTGCAATGTTTGGACAGCTTCTAATCCTTGTATACAATCGACAGAAAACTAAGTATTAGGAAAAAGGTCACTCGGTGGCAACATGACAAAACGGGCTGGTGCCTGACCGATCAAACTCTAACGAAAAGAAAGTCTTACCTCGATCGAATCTTATGTTTTGCGGTACAAGGAGAAGAGAAATGATCGGCTGCCTAAACCCGGTTGAAACTGACGATCGATTTCGTATTATGAAAAGTTCGCAGATTCTTGAAGAAGGGAAGAAGAAAGTTTGGACTGGAAAGAATGTTAAATTAACTTTCTTAAGGTGACTAATTTCCACGAGAGAGGGATAGGAAATAGGCTGCTTTCTCTCTCTTTCTCGGATGACTTGGTCAATTCCTCAACAAAACAGGAGTGGGTGGTTAATCAAAACTTAATAAATAAAGTTTAATTGAAATCCTATTGGAGTACTTCAAATAGTCGACCGAAATTAGAGGTTGAACTAGTCTTGTAACAACCTCACTATATTTCCAATTCCAACTTAATTTAAATATCCTCAAATAAATTAATAAATCTATTCCTCAACTTAAATTGTACTAATCGGCCAAAAATTAATTAAGAAAGAGACTAAGTCAAATAACTAATCTCCTCAAAAGTCCTTTTTACCCTCAAAGATAATTATCACCTAATAATTCATTAATTACTTAATTAAAAGGTCTAAATCTCCTAATTTCTCCAAAAGTGCCGAAATTAAACTCCAAACTCAAAAAATAATTCGCCATCTTAAATAAAATTACAAGTTAATAATATAAGCCCAAAAAAATTCCTTAAAGACAATTCATTAATTAATACTAAATCTATTAAGCTCAAACTAAATTCCAAGTCACAAAACTAATAAAAGGCCCACTTAAAATCTAACATGCCAAAAACCCAATAACAAAATACCTTAGTTAACTTAATGGGCTCTAATCAAATTTTGGTCCACTAACTTTTAAAACCTCAAATTAAAGTCCTAGAAATAAAGTTCAAGGCTTAATTTTAAATTTCCAAATACTAAGACCAACTTAGCAACTTAAATGATGTCCTAGCGCAATCTCTTAAACCGACACACAATTTAATTTATACCTCAACTGCGACTTAATAACCATAACTTGAATTTATTTAAGCTGGGCGTTACACGCACCAAGCAATTTCAACACTTCTTTCTTAATGACCTCTTGTATTATAGGATTCACACGCCTTTGTGGTTGGACCAATGGCTTAGCATTTTCTTCTAGACTTATTCTATGCATGCATAAAGAAGGATTGACACCCTTAAGATGATCTACGGTCCAACCTATGGCTGATTTATGCTTCCTAAGTGTAACGCCCAACATAATTGGATTCAAGTTATAGTTTATAAGTCGTCATTTGAGGTTTTAAAGTTAAGTTGCGCATAGGATTAAATATTGTGCTTTAGTTCTTTAAGTTTTTTATGAGCCTTAAGTATTAATTTTATGATGATTAAGTTAGTAAAGATGATTTGAGTGTTTGGGAAATAAGATTAAGTTCTTGATAATTCAGTTTGGGCTTTAGTATGTGAATTAAAAGTTAGAGAGCCAAATAAGATATGATCCAATTAAGTATTTAATTTAATAAGGATTAAGAGGATTTAACTTGATTGGTTATTAAGTGTTATAATTTAAATTGGTTTAAGAAAATTAGGATTTATTAAATACCAATTTATTAAGTGTATTAGTGAGTTTATTATTTTAGAGATGAGAATGGAATTATATGGGATCTTGACTAGGATATGTGATTAAAGATTTAGATCAAGAGATTATTATTGGAATTATTTTTATTAATCAAATATTTGGATTTTTAAGCGAAGGAATAATGTTAGGACTTTAAGGTTTTACTCTCAAGGGATAAAGGTGCATGTTGCAAAGTTAGACTATAATTGTTGGATATGTAAGGAGTTAAGTTGAGATTTAATTTATTTGAGGATTAATTCAATTACTAAGTTAAGGTATTAATATTGGGATTAATTTATTAAGTATAAGATTTATTTATTGAGATAAGTAATATTGGCAAGAATAAGGATTAGCACTTTTATTAAGGAGAAGTAGCATTAGATTTCTCTAGAAGATATTTACTTGGAAGATAATTAAGCTGATGCGGCAAGTTAAGGGTAGACTTAGTCCACTAGAAGAAGTAGTTGGTCACCTTGTGAAGAGTGCCGTTTGTGCCTACATGTTTTTAGAGAGTTAGTCCTTTAAGTTCTTAAGCTTGAGTTTTATTCTATTTTCTTGCTTAGTATTAGTTGATCCGATTAGTATTATTTGGACTCTTAAATTAGTATTAAGTTTCGAAATTATTAGAGTAAGGAAGAATAGTATTATTGTTGAGGTTATAGTATTAGTCCTCTAAGAATATTATTTCCTTAATTATTAATTCATTAAGGGTATGTTAGTAATTGAGAAATTAATTGTAGGGATTTGACTTTATAAGGTTTTGACCAATAATAGGATTAAATAATACTTGGGATAGTATTAGTATTATTTTCGAAAAATACAGAGTCTTAGACATTAAGTAATTTTCGAAATTAAGAGAGTATAAGACTTGGATTTCTAGTATCTTTATTTATGGAAATAAGTCATATTTTCTTATGCAAGAAATATACATGCTTGAAGGTTAAGTATCACAAGAATAAAGAGTTAGTAAGGATCTTTTATTTAAGGAAATAAGTTGCCAAGTATGGAAATAGAGATACATCAAGATTTTGGGCACATTTTCTTGCCTTTTCCTCTTAATTTCGGCCAGCCCCCTTATGCAGCCCTAAATACACTTTTTCCAACTCTATATATATGTATTGATCAAGACCTTGAAGCCCTTAGACACCCTAGAAAATCGGCAGCCACCTATAGCACCAAAAATCTGCACTTATGAAGTTCTATGACTAGTTTTTCAGCAGCTTGTGAGGTTAGAGAAAGAGCAATTTCGGCAGCTTGTTTTGGGCAAGAAGGAGTAGGATTTCGATCAAGGAGTTAGCAAGCCAACGTACAACACATCTCTAATTTTAAAGATAAGAAAAGGTGAGGGAATTAACGGTGAAAAGTGGTAACATACGGGTTCAGTTTATAAATTTTAGTTAATGGGTTTTGTTATTTTACATGCTTTATGAGGTGATACTAGTTGTAAAGTGACTACGTATCTAAATGTTTATGAGTGATGACAGCCGTAAAGTGGCTATGCATCAATAGCCGTAAAGTGGCTATGCATCAATAGCCGTAAAGCGGCTATGCATCAAGAGCCGTAAAGTGGCTATGTTTCAATGGCCGTAAAGTGGCAAAAGTAAAAGGTTAGGTGTGTTTGATTACATTTCTCATGTCTTTAATTTATGTATTGAACTTGTATATTTTTCCTCACGGAGTGATTTCGATTACTCACCCTTTCACCGAATAAATATTTCAGATTTTTCATGAGTAAAGGCTACGAGATTGGCGATGCGGAGGAAGGTGTATGTGATGTGAGTAAAAGGAAGATAAAGGACGAAGTTTTATTAAAAACCAAGTAGGATTTATATTTTTATGATTTCATGTTTTCCTATGATTCGGCACTATTGAGTATTTCCACATGTTGGACGTTTGCATGTTTTATTCCGTTGAGTGCATGGACACGTAGATGATTGATTTAGAATTTCTATGGTTTGATGAATCATGGGACTTTTATTATAGATTTTTATGAGGTATTATGTTATTATGATTATGTGTTAAATTTAGGATTAAGTTGATGAATTTTTTTATGAAGATATAGGCTGCTGGACGAATTTTATTGAGTGTGATTATGTGTTGAATTTATGTTATTAATTGTCCTAAAAAAATTAGTTATTGTCCTTAGATTTGCATGCTCGATAAGTCTAGTTTTATAACTCCGAAAATTATGAAACTTTACCAGCTTTAATGCCATGATATCATATGCATGTTGACCACTTTTCATGAGTTTTTGCCTAGTAGAAGTCGAGGTTCCAGTTTTAGTCCTTCATGTGTTTCTAGTCCTCAAAATTCTTGTTTTAAAAATACAAAATTATTGCCCAGCTATATTTCGAAATTTTGGCAGTTTATTAGCCATAAAATATTAAGTTATTTTGGTCTTAAAACCTGGAGTAAATTAGTTTTAAAGTTACAACTTTAAATTAGTCCTTTAACTTTATTCTACAAGCTTTTCATGCGTTTTAAAAAGGAATTTTCGTGGCAAGTGTTTATAATATGTTTAGTATGATTTATTTGAGTATTTAGAAGTCTTATATGGTTTGGCAAGATAATAGTATTAGAGAAAATGGATTTGGTATTAGTTAGTGGATACACACCCTGTTTTGATGAGTACACCCTGACTATTTTCGAAAGTTTTACACTCTAGCTGCTGTATATGAATTATTATGTATTAATGCATGATTTAATTGATGTCTTAATTGATGTAGAAAATTAAATTAAATTTAGTTCACATGTGAACTATATTGGAACATGTTATGTATAATTGTTATGATATTTTGTGATTTCTATGCATGTACTTAGTGAATTATATTGGATTATGTTAATTATGTTGAATGGTTTACATGGATGTGTTGAATGAGTCATTTATTTGAATGTATGGTTTATTTATTAGAGTTATATTACTCTGACTTATATTCAAAAGGGTTTTTAAATAAAAGAAATTTTATTCCGAGCATGTTAGTTCACGTCCTAAAAGATATTTTCCAAATTATTAATTATAAGTAAGACTTCCGTTGTTTATGAAAATTGAGGCGTGACACTAAGTATAACAAGCAATTTATCAAGTTCATCACCATTAAGAGAAGAGGATACAATTACCGGACACCTTTCGTCTTCATCAAGATATGCATACTTAAGATGGTCGGGCAATAGCTTTAATGCAATCCTCGCCTCTTCTTCCTTATCCTTGCTTGCTTCTCCTACTTCCCTTGTGGCACTCTCCTCCTCTTTGATTTCCAAGAGCATCTCTTTCACTTGAGTGTTCATGGGTCCTTCATCTTCATTACCTACATCATCAACAACAAGACAATCACTTTCTTTAGCTTCATTATAGTTAGGAATCTCGTAATTAGAAGTAAAGAAAGGAATTTCAGCATTTTCAAAAGCTTCTTGGATACAAAGTTCGACAACATCAATTGAGTTACAAGAAGAATTCTCCCTTGGATGCTTCATAGCATCTTGGATAGAAAAGTGAAGTTCATCCCCATCAAGCTTCAAGGTTAACTCTCCATTACTTGGCATTTGTTCCTAAGCTTCATAAAAAGGAATATTTATGTATAGCTTTTTGAAGACTTCTAAGAACTTGTTGAACTTATCATCAAGTTCCTTCTTGGCGAACCTTTGAGGATATGGAACGGGCACTACCGTCTTTGGCACCCCTCATTCATCTACTTCCGCTTTATTCTTCTTTTCCCTTTCTTCTTTAACTCTCTGCCACTTAGGAATATATCTTTCCACTTTTTCATTTCCACCTTGCTCTCCTTCTTCTACTAACCCTTCTTCCTCCTTACTTTCCTCTTCTTTCTTGCCTAATGGAATATGATATTCCATACCAACTCCCACATCTATATCATCAATTCTCTCCTCTTCTACCCCCTTTTCTCCATCCTCATCACAAATACGAACACTACGTCCTTCATATCTTCTTCCACTCCTTAACTCAATAGAACTACACCCTTCTCTCAACTGAGCTTGAATCAAGAAGGATTTGCATTCTCTAGCCCTTTGTCCACATCTTCTTGATATTTGCTCTACTTGTACTTCTAGGCTCTTTATTCTAGCTCCTTGATCTCGGCAAATTGCATCGAACTTTAGGTTTGTTTCCTCTAAATACCTAAATTCTTCACTTCTTATGTTGGCCAATTGCTTGAGTATAAGATGTAATGTTTCGTTAATATAAGTGGAATCTCCTTGATGATAGGATGTTGAAGGCATATAATCATGGAAGGTATGATGGTGTTGGTAGGATCCTTCATTTGAGTAGGTGTAAGGATTGTAGGTGTAAGATGTAGAAGGTTGAGTATTTGGTGGAGGATAGGAAGAGCAGTTATACCCATCGATTTCACTTGTATAGTCCTGCAAGAATTAACAAGTATCAAAACTCTCACAATAATAATGCAAAAAACAAAAAATAAAAGAACAAAATCGAACAACCCACCAAACTAGCCGTCTCCCCGGCAACGGTGCCAAAAACTTGTTTGCCCAAATGGTGTCCACACGCAAGTGTACGTGATCGTTATTGTCGTGGCAAGATTGACCAAGTTTATTATTTATTGAACTCAGGGAGATGGTGGATTGTAAGGTATGATTATTCTTCCAAATTTGAAATGAAACAAATCAATAAAAGGGAATCGGTATCTAATGTCTACTAATGTGTCAAAATAGCAAACTACCAATCACCTTGATGTGCAAAGTGAGCAAGTTGTGAGAGTATGTATTAGTGTACTATCCTATGTTTTACATGGTGAAGTATCACTTAATCATGCAATGAGGTATTGTACAATCAATTGGCAACCCACTCTAATATGCAAAGGTCTCCCTAGATACACATTAGAGCCTCTAATTGTTCTTTCTATTCACTAAAGATAATTCTCACTATCTTAGGAATTTAATCAAACACTTAGCATGCATTGGCCTAATAACAAGAAGATTTAGGAAAATAGCCCAATTCTAATATGAGACTAACTCCCTAATGGCCCATTCAATCAATTATACATGCCAAGCATTCATACAATCCATCAATGTAGAGAATTGATCATACAACATCTCATAGCATTCATAAGATCAACATTAACACCACATTACTCCATAGGAATCATACACTAACACATAAAGGAAATAGCCCATGGATAATTTGGCAAACAAAAGAACAATTGAACTAGCTACAATCATCATTATACAAGAAATGTAAAGGAATGTAGAAGTATTACCTATTACAATGAAATTGGGAAAGATACTAATTACCTTGAAATGCTAGAAAATGATCCGACAATAGAAAATAAAATTCAATCGGTAGAATCGTAGCCCTAGCTAAGATGAGAATGCAAGAATAAACGGATGGATGATCCAAGCGGAAAAGATCAAAAGTTATCGATGAAATTGTAAGAAGAAATCTTATAAACCCTACTAGTAACTACCTTTCTCTCTCTCTAATCTAATCTAAGAACTTGGAATGATGATGATTATGACTAAGATTCCTTGAGAATCTGATCCTTGAGGTATTTATAGTGCCCACAATTTTTAGTCCAAAATGCCCTTCATTAAACGCGCGAAAAGACGAAACAACCCTCGAAAATGTGCAAATCCGAGACTTCGCACGAATCCCAGTAGGTGGCCGCACGAATTGATTCATGCGAGCCCATTCATTCGGTCCTCAGCACACGGACCAGAGATTTTCAGAACGAACAATGGCTAGTCGTCGCACGAGTCTAGCTTGGTGGCGCACAAACCCGGCTTGGTCTCGTTCGATCGATCCTCGACTTTCTCGTTTCTTTCATATTCTGAGTTCTAGAGCTCCGATTGACTCGATTGTTTTTCCATTGCGACCCTCTCTTTGAACTCTTCGACATGGTATAACATTTGTCTCCATTGGATCAACTCACAATTTCTGAACTTTTATGAACTTGCTCATCTCTTGCCAGTTTCGCTCGTTTTCACTACAAAACACAACTTTCTAGCCAAAAGGGTTAAATACACAAAATATAGTGTTTGCCAAAATCGTGATGATTTCCACGCAAGTGAACGTGGTCGTTGTTGTTGTGGCAAGTTAACCAAGTTAAATATCAAACACATGGAAACGATGCGATATCAAGCAAGTATTGAGTGTCTACAAAAGGCTAATATCTAGGAAAGCAAGAAAACCATCATGGATTCTATCTACTTCAAGCAAGAGATAGTAAATCCTAACTATCACCTCAAAGAAGTGAGCAAGTGAGTGAAGTGTACATGGAAGTAATCCTACTATGGCTCATTTAGTGTCCTATCTATCCTAGCATGCAAAAGATCTCTTGGTGTATTAATCAAGCCAACTAGTGTCTAGATCTCTCTACAACACAAGGTAGGGCTCTATTAGGTGTCTAGATCTCTCTACAACTCCTGACACTCCAATTAAGAGGTCTTAGGCTAATATGCAATTCTCATTGATCATACAAGCCAAATATCAAACACTTGGTATGTATAAGTTCTTATAGCCCAATTCTCACTTCATTGCTATAACATATAAGCCATGCAATCCAATTTAACATCCCTAACATTCATACAAGTCATTAATAAGAGAATTAATCCAACATGATCACTAATTCATGCATAGGATTAACAAGAGACTTAATTCACCATAGTATTCATACAACCATGCACAAGGGAATTAGCCCATGGCTAATTGGAAATGAAAATCAACAATTAACAATCTAAACATCATGATTATGAATTAAAACAAGAGAATTAAAGGAAATCTTACCATAAGTGGATGAATGGAAATACAAGCATCAAACCTTGAAAAGCTATCTCTAAATCCGGAATGCATAATACAAAACTGAATCGTACAAATGCAGCTTGAATCGAGAGAAGAATGTAGGAACAAACAGATCTAAAATCCGATGGACGGATCAAAAGTTATGGAAGAAAGAAGATTGAATCTAACTAAGAACCCACTAAGTAACTACCTAATTCTCTCTCTAAACTAATCTAATGATCTAACTAATGAATAATCCTCCTTTGAGAATCTGATCCTTGAGTATTTATAGTTCCCACAATGCTTGGTCCAAAGTGCCCTTCATTAAACACGCAAAAATACGAAAATAGCCCTGAAAATCTGAGTTTTTTGACCTGCTGTAGTCCACAGGCATGATGGCTGCCGACCATGGTCGACAGCTTGCTCGAGCGAGGTGTCATCTTGTTGCGCATGAGCTTGTTGGCTGCCGACCAAGCTGCTCGAGCACCTGCTCGAGCGGTACCTGCCGTTCCAAGGATGTGGTCGCGCGAAGGCTGCTGAGCACAAGTGTATGTGCTGCCGATCAAGACACTTAGTGTTGATCGATGCGCGACTTCCTCGTTTTTTGTCATATCTTGAGTTCTAGGACTCCGATTGACTCGAATCTTTTTGCGTTGCGACCCTCTCTTAAAGATCTTTAACATGGGACATAAATTGCACCAATTGGCTAAACTCCAGAATTTTGGACTTTTCTCAAACTTGCTCGTTTCTTCCTCGTTTTGCTCGTTTTCACCTACAAAGCACATTTTCTTGCCACAAAAGGGTTAATAGCACAAAGTATTTCAAATTAGGGTCAAATATGAACATAAGCACATCAAAACCATATAGAAATGGATGTAAAAACATGCAATTATGACCCTAATCACACCCCCAAACTAGATTGTTGCTCGGCCTCGAGCAACGAAGCGATAAGATAGGTGAATAATTGTATGTATGAAGCGTCAAGCACAAGATCAAATGCCATAGATTCATTGCTCAATATCAAACAAGTCTAAAATGCAATTTCATCAAATCAACAATCAAAATCGAATCAATGAACAAATTTTCAAATCAACAAGTCATGATCCTCACATAGAAGTGTATAACTCATCTCTCAAGTGTTTGAGGTTCTCTCAATCTTCACACAATGATACAAATACTACCATAAGCTTGGCTCAAGTCTCAAAATCTCCACCACTTGAAATGACAAATCATTCACACATCAATGAGGACTTTCATAAGGTTGTAATGTTGTCTCTTTGGTAGGGAAGGATAGATATGGATAAGAGTGACTAAGTATGATTAGCAAAGCATAGAAGGAATCAAGTAATAGTCATTCACATCTTCCTGCAATTGTGCACATTCTTCGCGCTCTTCAAAATCAAACTTTCAAGATCATTCTTCCCTTTCTTTGCAATTAATAGCCATACTCACAACAAAGGTCAACTTGACCATATTTTCAACAAAAGTCAACTTTTTCTCGTGCTTGCAAGCACTTGCCCTTTTTCAAAAAAATTCAATCCATGCATTGAATTCTTCATATCTTCCACTTTAGGCCACCATGTTCTTCATCATATCACCAATCTTCCTTCCTTCTTTTCACTCTACTAATCATAGGGACAAGAGAGTTCCAAAAAGGAAGGAAAATGGCTTAAAGTGTGGTTAACCAAAGGAAAGGTCAATAAGCACAAAATGGTGAGCAATGGATAATAATATCAAGGTAGGCTCATAGGGCAAAGTAGCTCAAGATCAAAGATGGCCTCAAATCATATCATGTGAAATCAATGTCTAATGTAGTCTCAAACAAGACTAAAGCCAAGTTCTAGAGTATAATGCACATGTGTGGAACTCACATCAAAGAATATATCATCCGTTCAAGATTGAAATAGGCAAAATAGGCTCAAACCTCACGGGTTAAGGTGATCATGACTCATCTCATATCAAAAATGCTCATATCATCAAAATCTCAAGTATTATCAAATCCATAGCACAAAAGACAAGATAAGAATCAAGCCATAACTCCACTACATCCAACATGAACTATCAACTCATCCACACAACCATAAACATATCTCATGCCACACTACTCAAAGCTAGCAACAATATGGCAATCATAACAAGCAAAAACAAATCACATGATAAGCATATGGTCCAAAACATCAAGAAAGCACTAGAATCATCCTAAGCATAGCATTGCAATGAGATTTGCGAAACGAAGACACCCCCCAAAAGTTTTTTGGACCATAGGTCTAAAAAGTTTGGCAAAGTGGAGAAAAGATCATGCAATGTACTAAATCAAAGCACAATACCACAAGAATCAACAATTAAGCTCAAAGTAGCAATCCTAATCAAACTACAATCTAAACAAGCAATAACACAAGAACAAACTAAAATAAGGAAAAGGAAGCAAGAAGACAAGCATGAGTAAGAAGGGAGTATAGAAAACATACCTATGGAAGGAAGTGAAGAGTAGAAATGTAGAGCTTAAGTTTCAAGAATTTCCTCTCCTCTTCTCATGTGTTTTTGGATGAGTGTGTAAAATGTGTGTGTGTAAGAATGTGGTGTAAAATGTTTGTGGAATATGGTGTACAATGGTGTAGAAAGAAAGTGCGATCGAAATAAGAAAAATGGTGGAGTTTCCTCACCTTTTAGGTGGCGCTCGGTCTCTCGTTCACCGGCGCTCGGACGGCAGTTTTCCGGTACTCGGACGGCTGGCCAAGTGTCCTGACCGAGCGGAAATTAAAATCCCAAGTCGTAGGGAACCGGTTGGTCGCCTGTTCAGGGAAGCTCAGACGCCAGTTCAACTGAGCTCGGTCGGAGCCATTTTCCACAAATTCTGGAATTAAATTCCCTGCACCTTTCCAAATCAATTTTAACCACAACAAACATCATCAAACAATATCAATTAGCCCATATGAAGAATAATCACACCCCACTAAACTTATTCAGATTGTAAATCCTAAAAGTTTGGAACGGAATGATGAATATGACATAAGCTAAGCAATTAAAGCACACATTCCAAATATAATCATGCACAACACTATCCAAAACCAATCCTACCATCTCTAAATAACTCCCCCAAACTACCAATTAAGCACAAGTAAAAATCAAGAGTGAAAATAACACAACCTACTTCCTAATCCAAAATCAAATCAAACACACAAACAAAACTTTCTAAACTACAAATTTAAACAATTAAACAAGAATTTTTGGATCAGTTACCTCCCATCTAGCGCTTGGATTTAACGTCCCCTAGCCGGACGACACCAATGTTATCTAAATGGCAAGGATATTTATCAACCCTCCCATCTAACGCTAATCTCATAGCTTCAAAATTAAGGAGACATGTAGGATTTCTTCCCCATACCCCTACTTTCCTTTTCAACTTGAATTTGTAAGAACATGCAAAATTATCTTCCTCTCTTCTCATCATACCAATCCACCCCCCTCTCCTACTATCAAAGATGTTCAAGAGGATTCTCAATTCAATCTTATGATCAACCAACTCAAGAGGTAAGACGAATTCACAATAAACAACATTATCAATTAAAGCACAAGTAGAAGATTCTAAGGGTTTAGAAATGCTTATTTCTCCTTGAAACTCATCTTCCACTCCATCTTGTTGTTCTTCTCCATTTATGCTCATGTCCCATAGTGGACATTCGTCTTCCTCTTCTTGTTCATGCTCCTCTCCTCCTTTTGAATCATCTATCTCCCTCTCCTCCACATCTTGTTCTTTCATCTCCTTCTCCTCCTCTTCTTGAAGATTCCTATCAAGGCATACACAATGAGTAGGATACTCTATATCATCATAACAAGGAATAATATCATAATCAATGAAATTGTAAAAAGGATTAGTAAAGCTTTTAAGATCGGAGGTATCTTGAGCATGAGTCACTTTGATCTCTTCATAATCATCTTTATCTTCTTTGATCTCACTAAGGATTTCTCCTTTGCTTCCCTCAATATCACAATCAAATTGATCATAAAGATCCTTGTACTCATCATGCTCATCCTCATCTTCATCATCCTCTTTACTTTCATCAATTTCTTCTTTTTCCTCTTCCTTTTCATACTCTTCTCTTTCTTCTTCTTCTAGTTCATCCTTCTCTTCTTCTTGATTCCTAATCAATGTAGCATGAGGAAATTTATAAGCAATATCATCATTAATAATAGGAATTTCATAGTCAATGTAAGTATGAGAAGGTTCAATAGACAATTGAATTCCAGTACAATCTAGAATAGAAAGAGATTTAGTCTTCTCATTATGATGATCATCTTTATTTTCCACATTCCCTTCTTCCCCCATGCTTTCCACTTCCCCTTCATCTTCATCATTACCCCCATTTTCCTCCTCACACATCTCATTGGCTTGAATGCTCAATTTCTCCAATTGGAACTCCAAACTCTTGATTTGGTCACCTTGAGTCTTACAAATTTGATCGAACTTCTTATTTGTCTCCTCAAAGTCCCTTTTAACTTCAATGCTCATCTCTTCCAATTCCTTGAGAATGTGAGCTAGAGTCTCATTTAAATGACTAGGAGGATTTTCTTCTTGATGGCAAGGCATAGGAATGGGTGGAGTATAGGAATATGGCTCTTCATAAGAGGTATAGGAATATGGATCTTCATAGGAGGTGCAGGAATCTTAATATGACTAGGGAGTAGGAGGATAAGGCTCTTCTTGTGGAGGTGGTGGTTGATTTAGGTAAGGTTGATAGGTATAGTAATTAGGAGGATATGTGTCTTGTGGGGAATACGAGTAATGGTTATATTCGTCCATCTCAATCGGGCTCACTCCTACAAAAACAATCAAGTATCAACACTCACCAAAAATAGTCAAGTAAACAAAGAAACAAAGAAAAACAAAGTAAACATCAATACAAGCCTAACAAAGTAATCGTTTCTCCGGCAACGGTGCCAAAAACTTGTTTGCCAAAATCGTGATGATTTCCACTCAAGTGAACGAGGTCGTTGTTGTCGTGGCAAGTTAACTGCTGAGACAATCTGAGTATTTTGATTAGATCCCAAAACCCCTGATGAATTTGCCTAAGTATAGTTGTTCAGGTTGAAATAATTCAGGATAATTAGGTTAGGAATTCAGTACAGGAGGAACTCGCTGAAGACTGAAGAATATTGGAGTCGACCCAATTTACTGAAGTCTGAAGTGTAATTCATCCTGAAGGAATCAGTCAGTCTTGCTGAAGATTACCAGATCTGAAGCTGAAGATCGAAGCCTGATGATCCGTCCTGAAGTCAATCCTGAAGTACCATTGGCTGATGTTTCTACTGAGTACACTAAGCATACTCAGGACAGAACTTAGTCAGTAAAGAGTAAGTGTTACCTATCAGGCTGTGCTGAATGCACTTAAGACCTGACTTAGGCCTTGGTTCAGTTTACCTGAATCATGTAAGTCCAAAGCAAAAAGGTTACACATACTGTCACGCCCTAAAATTCTAAGCATTTCAAATCAGCGGAAGTCTTAATTTTAAAAAAACAATTTAATAAAAATATCTTTTGGAACGTGCTCCCTTTATACTTGAAATAAAATTCTTTTCTTTGAAAATCCTTTTTGAACTAAAATCAGACTAATAATTTAAAACAATTAAATCATACAATCAAAATAAATAACTCATCCAATACATCCATAGAATTCATAAAATATCATTGCAAATATTCATAACATTTTTCAATAATATTCACATGTGAATTAAACTTATTCTAATATCATTCAACACATAAGTCATCAATTAAATCATGCAATAACTCATTAATAATTCATGAACAGCAGTTGGTACCTAAAACTTTCGAAAACAGCCTGGGTGTACTCATCAAAACCGAATGTGTATAAAAATAGTCCATTAACTAATACTAAATCCATTTTCTTTAATACTATTATCTTAGCATTTTCTTTAATACTATTGTAATGTTCTCTCTAGATCCTCCGACGTAATACCGGAGTATTTTCCGGCTTGCTCGCCGTCTTTTCATGATGGCATCGAGCCATACTTCTTCTGATTCTGCACTCTCTCATCACACTTTGGATGTCCTCGCGCAACTACATCCTTCCATCCGTGATTTCATCCGCATTCATCGAGGCTACTCGCTGGGGCCTCCTCCGCCGGGCCCGTTGCCTTTGTCCAATTCCATTTCTCTTCCTCCGGACCTGGTTGACACTCTGACTTCCCACCTCCCTGGGTTCAGTGCTTTTGGACAATCTTTGGTTAAAAAGTCTCAGTCACAGCCAGTGGATCTTCCGACATCGGTTGCTCGTGATCCCTTCGATGGATCAGATAGCAACCCTTCACAAAAGACGCAGGGACGTAGGGAGGAGGAATCGCTGTTCGCTGGCACCGCTTTACATTCGGATCATGGGCCCTCAGTTAGGGGAGGCGAAGGGACTGATGGGCGCTGCTCCTTTGCGCAAGTTCTCATGGGGGCACCGGGAAAGCGAGCGTGGATCCTTTACCTACCGAGCGCGAGCCTCCTATGAAACCTACACGGCAAGGTGAATTTATGGTGGTGGACATCGACAAAGATGCTTACCACGCAAACCTGGGCAAATTTCATTTGGCTGTTATTGGGCATTTGATTGCGATGCAGGGCAAGCCTCTCCTCTCTGGTTCAGCCTTGACTTTGGAGCTTTCTCAGGTTTTGGGGTTTTCCCTTCGGCCAAAATTTATCCCCATGGGAAAGGGCTTTTATACCGTGTTATTTGAGGACGCAGGGGACAGAAGCAAGATCATTCTAGGCAAGGCATACAGAATCAGCACCGGTTTATTTCGCTGTCAGCAGTGGGTCCCAAATTTCAATCCTCAGAAATTCAAAACATCTACGTCTCAGGTATGTGTTCGGTTCGCTGACCTTCCTATTGAGTATTGGCATCCTCGTATTTTGGCGTCGCTGGTCTCTGCGGTTGGGACTTTGGTTCTCATTGATGACAATACTCGGAACATGACATATGGTCATTATGCTTGTATGCTTATTGAGGTCGATCTAAAGGACCCCTTGGAGGATAGGGTCATGTTTAGGAGGGCAGGACAATGTGCGTTCACTTCTCTGACTTATGAGCGTCTCCCGGAATTTTGTCGTGAATGTTCGGTTGTGGGCCATGGACCTTCCAGATGCAGGAGACGGGGAACTGCTGATTCGCAACCATGTGATCACAGTCGTAGTCATCCACAGCAGCATCGTTCAAAGGAGGCAGAGGTTCTTTTTTCCTCTTCGGGGGTGCCTTTGGCTACAATTGATAAGATTGCTGAGGATTTAAATGATCTTACACAGCAAGACTCCTCTGCTCAGGGAAATATTCACGTCAACGATGCGCTTGCGTTGGTCCCAGTGGACACCACTCGCCCCTTTGCTACTCCACGTGAACCGACAGCCCTTGCTGGCTCCCTACCGCTCTCTGACAACTCTTCATCTCAATCCTCCCGGGGCACAGACTTTCTCCGTGATGTTCTTAGAGGATCGGACATATCAGATTAGAATCTAAGGACTTTACAAAAATTAAAGAATAAGGCCAAAGGTCGACTTGTTCTGGATGGGCAGGGACCCAAAGCTTCTGAATTATCACTTGTGGCAAGTCGCAGTTGGGCAGATGAAGTGGATGAGGTTCACTCTAGGCCGCCGAGGCACATCCAAACGCCTTTGCCATGATTTACCACGATTATCTTCCAGATAGTTTTCTGCACTGCTGGGGTGAGGGGAGTTTCACTTGATGATAACTTTATCCGTTGCTGTGATGCGTTGGACTGGCTATGTAGTTTGGAGTTAGTATTTACGCATTTTTGTTGGTATGGGGCGGATATTGGGGAGTTTTATTCCTCACTTTTGGTGGTCAGCAATCTGGCTGTTTTGATTCTGATGCTTGGTTTTGCTGGTTGGGGTCTTCCTCTTTGCTATTACTGAATTCATGGTGGGAGTTGTCTTTTACCTACTTATGCATTTGGTTGTTGTATTGCTGGTACTATTATTTTGGATATTATGTTGTGACTGCCTGGGTTGTTCTATTTGGTATTTGGGGCCCTTTGTTTGAAGTTGTCCCCTGTTGTTCTTGGGCTGTTTACTGTCATATTTGTGGGTTGTGGGTGTTCCTTTGATTGGCCTCAACTGGAATGTTGAAGAAACATTGCTGGGCTGTTCGTGTTTTAGTTTATTGGCTTTTGGTGCACTGCCCTTTCGGTATTGGTGGTTATGGGCAGGTTGTTGCGTTTCTTTCTTGTGTTTCAGTGGAGGGCAGGGGAGTTCTCTTATATCCTTGTCAACTTTTACTTTTTAATTGGGTGGCAGCTTTGTTTAATTTTGTATATTGTTGGTGCTGCTGTGTTTTTTCTTTGGGGTTAAGATGTTCGGCTGGTTCCTATTTCTTGGGCTGTTTTATGTCCACTGGGAGTTGTTCTTTGCCAACAAGATAGTTATGGCTTCATATTCACAGCAGGGAGTTCCTTTTGGTGGACAGATTTTATTGCACAACACTTTGGGTATTTGGGTGTTATTTTTGCTGCTGAAATTGGGATATATTTATTGTATATATTGGGGATTTCCTGTGATGTTTGATTTTGTTATTTTGACGCTTGGGGGCTGGAATGGGGGCAAATTAAATCCCTGGACGATTGTTGTGCTGGAATGGATGATGTTTTCTTAATTTCTTATGGGAGTTACATTTGCTGCGGTAAATTTGGATGGGAAAAGAGCTATTCCTCGCTGAAATGGTGCTGTTTTGGGATGGAAAGGGGCTTTAATGGGGCCAAGATTATTGGGTTTTCCACTGGACATTGATGTGCTGGAATGATAGCTGTTTCCTTATTTCTTTATGGGAGTTACATTTGCTGCGGTAATTTTGGATGGGATAAGGCTATTCCTCGCTGACATGATGCTATTTTGGGATGGGAAGGTTGTTAATACACTTGCTGCCTGCAGTGCTGTTCCCTGGTTTATTTCGGGAATGGAGTTGAACTGGAATGGAAAGTGTGCAAGCTGCTGCTATATTTGGGCACTAATTGGGTTGCGGAATTATGATATTGGGCGTTACTTTGCTGTTGCAATGTTGGAATATTAATGGTCCTTCCTTTGCGAAATTGGAGCTGGGAGAGTTACCACTGAGGAATGTACTCTACCTACTATACGATTTTTGTTACTCGAGACCAAAATATATTTTACTTGATCCTGTCTCCCGGGTTGTGGGTTTCTCTCTTTGAACCTTTTTCTTTTTCATTTTCTTTTTTAATAAAATCTTATTCGTTAATACTATTATCTTGCCAATCATCATATGACCTTTAAATACTCAAATAAATCATATTAAACATATTATAAGTACTTTCCACGAAAATCACTTTTTAGAACACATGAAAAGCTCGTAAAACAAAGTTATGGGACTAAATTCAAGAAGAAACTTTAAAACGATTTTCCTCCAGATTTTTATTATCAAAATACTCAATATTTTATGGCTATTAAACTGCCAAATTTTCGAAAATAGGCTGGGCATAAAATCGGTATTTTTAAAACAAAAATTTTGACGACTAGAATTACATAAAGGACTAAAATCAGTTTCTCGACTTCTACTAAGTAAAAACTCACGAAAATTGGTCAATATGCATCTTAAATCATGGAAAATATTCTGGTAAAATTTCATAATTTTTGGAGTTATAAAACTTAACTTATCGATCATGCAAACTAAGGACAATTACTATTTCTTAAGAACAATTAAACACATAACTCGAACACTTAAGCATGCTTCTAAATTCGAACCATCAGCTGCCAACATAATAAATAAGTCCATCAACTTAACTCCTTAAATTCATGCAATTTAACACTTAATCATAATAATAATAATACCTCATAAAATTTATAATAAAATCCCATAATTCATCAAACCATAATAAATCCTAAATCAAACATCTA
>JAPKLY010000626.1:13138-25084 GCA_026898435.1 Prunella vulgaris | reverse complement strand
CACATAAGGATATCCATTCTTTGACACCACATAAGGGCATCCCTCTTTAGTACTACTTAAGAGCACTCATCTTTGACACCACGTAATGGCATCCCTCTTTAGCACATAAACACATAAACACATCAAACATAGTATTTAAAAATCGAACTAGAGTTACCACTTTTCACCGTTTAAACCCCCACCTTTGAATTGCTTGAAAAGAAGAGAAGTGTTGTACGTTGGCTTGACTATTTCTTGTGCTCGAATCCTACTCCTTTCTTTACTTAAGGCTGCCGAAACTTGCTCTCTTCCTAACCTCACAAGCTGCTGGAAAAACTGGTCCTATAACTTCATAAAGAGGCCGAAATTTGGTGCTAGGTGGCTGCCAATTTTCTTGGGGTGTCTAAGGGTTTTGGGACTTGATCAATACTTAATTATAGAGTTGGAATAAGTGTGTAGGGTTGGGGAAAGAGGGCTGGGCGAAATTATGAAGAAAAGGCAAGAAAATTGGCCCAATATCTTGGTATATCTCTATTTCCATACTTGGCAACTTATTTCCTTATTTAACAAATCCTTACCATCTCTTTATTCTTATGATACTTAACCTTCACCCATATAATTCTCTTGCATAAGAATATGACTTATTTCCATAAATAAAGATACTAGAAATCAAAGTCTTATACTCTTAATATTTTCGAAAATTACTTAAGGTCTAAGACTCCTATTTTTCGACAATAATACTAATACTATCCCAAGTATTATTTAATCCTATTCTTGGTCAAATCCTCATAAAGTCAAATCCCTAAATTTAATTCCTCAATTACTATAATGTCCTTAATGAATTAATACTTAAGGAAATACTATTCTTAAAGGACTAATACTATAACCTCAACAATAATATTATTCTCCTCAACTCTTAATAAAATTCGAAACTTAATACTACTTAGTGGTCCAATCAATACTAATAGGGACAACTAATACTAAGCAATTAATTAAGAAATACTAAAGCTTAGCAACTTAAAGGACTAAACCTTAAACACAAACAAAACTCACGCCTAAAATAATAATTAAAAGACTAAAAAGCTGCTGCCTATGCGGGGTGTTACACATACTGAGCTGAATAATCTATCAAGCTGTGCTGAATACACATAAGACCTGACTCGGGCATTAGTTCAGTTCACCTGAACCATGTAAGTCCAAAGCAAAAAGGGTTATTTATGCTATGGGACAAGAGACAAAGAGAATGTCAGTAAGACTCCATTAAGACACACGTTCAGACTGAGTTATTAATAAGAGACTAAGAGTATTGAATGTACGAGGAAGGACAAATGTCTGAAGGTCAACTAGCCGTTAGAGCGGAGAGCCAATGATCTTTCGACACGTATGTACGGAGTCTGCGTAGCATTTAATGCGGCATTTAATGCGTCTCAAAAGTTGCAGGCGATGGGACAACCTGCCATAATAAGCATGGCGGTTAGGTCAAACAGTATTTCTAGCCTGCAAACACCCTAAAATAGGAAAGATTTGATTTGATCTCCTCCAACGGATCTATTTTGAATCTTGCCTATAAATATGGAGAGCCTTGCACCCATTCAAGGCTAACGCGAAATTTCCAAGAGAAAGCTCTCAAGAATCCAAGCTCTCAAAGCATACTATAAGCAACACTCTGCAATTAAATTTTCCTAGTGTTGTAGTAGGATTCACTCTGTATTTGGTTAGATCGATAGCTCTAATATTTAGTATTGTTTTGTATTGCTAGAGATATCTTTGTTGGAAACCAGAATACCAAACCACTCAAGGTGTGAGATTGGTTGGTTAGAAGGACTGGGACTTGTAAAATGCCCAGGGGTCAGTTCCTAAGAGAGGAAGTTGGCTACTCGTGTCCCTTGGCACGTAAAACCAAGCATCTATCCTCAGGGTTTTGAGGATAGCTTCCTGTTAAATCAGGTCGTGGACGTAGGAGTTGGTTATCTCCGAACCACGTTAAAAAGCCCCTTGTGTGCTGATTTACTGTTTTGTTCAGGATCATAACTGTCATCATAATAAACTGAACATTCTGCATTATTTTATCCTCTGGACTGAATCAATCATCCTGAATCTTAATACGGTGCACTCAGCCCTAACCACCCATTTACTAAGCAAGTTCAGAGAAAATGTTTTCAGAAACTAAAACGAGTAGAATCTAAGGGCTCACCTTCCGCACGTACTCTAGCTCACTGAGATAGTAGTCCAACTGACTCGCTTCCAAGCAGTCAGTAGGTTTGTTATCTCTACTGAGCTTCCGAGCACTTTACTCACACTCAGCTTATCTGACTTAATACTGAACTGTCCCTGCTGTCCCTGTGGACCTTCAGCATACTGAGTAATTCAGAAAATCCTGACTGAGAGTGTAAGAGTATTTTTCCCAGTCTTTCAGAAAAATCTGACATCAGTGTATTCCCCCCCAAATACACTGATCTTACTCGTTTCGGGACCAACATTAACCAAGTTAAATATCAAACAAAGGGAAACGATGTCATATCAAGCAAGTATTGAGTGTCTACAAAAGGCTAATAGCTAGGAAAGCAAGAAAACCATCATGGATTCTATCTACTTCAAGCAAGAGATAGTAAATCCTAACTATCACCTCAAAGAAGTGAGCAAGTGAGTGAAGTGTACATGGAAGTAATCCTATTATGGCTCCTTTAGTGTCCTATATAGCATGCAAAAGATCTCTTGGTGTATTAATCAAGCCAACTAGTGTCTAGATCTCTCTACAACACAAGGTAGGGCTCTATTAGGTGTCTAGATCTCTCTACAACTCCTAACACTCCAATTAAGAGGTCTTAGGCTATTATGCAATTCTCATTGATCATACAAGCCAAATATCAAACACTTGGTATACATAAGGTTCTTATAGTTAAATTCTCACTTCATTGCTATAACATATAAGCCATGCAATCCAATTTAACATCCCTAGCATTCATACATGTCATTAATAAGAGAATTAATCCAACAAGATCACCAATTCATGCATAGGATTAACAAGAGACATAATTCACCATAGTATTCATACAACCATGCACAAGGGAATTAGCCCATGGCTAATTGGAAATGAAAATCAACAATTAACAATCTAAACATCATGATTATGAATTAAAACAAGAGAATTAAAGCAAATCTTACCATAAGTGGATGAATGGAAACACAAGCATCAAACCTTGAAAAGATATCTCTAAATCCGGAATGCATAATACAAAACTGAACCGTAGAAACGCAGCTTGAATCGAGAGAAGAATGTAGGAACAAAAGGATCTAAAATCCGACAGACGGATCAAAAGTTATGGAAGAAAGAAGATTGAATCTAACTAAGAACCCACTAAGTAACTATCTAATTCTCTCTCTAAACTAATCTAATGATCTAACTAATGAATAATCTTCCTTTAAGAATCTGATCCTTGAGTATTTATAGTGCCCACAATTCTTGGTCCAAAGTTCCCTTCATTAAACGCACAAAAATACAAAAATAGCCCTGAAAATCCGAGTTTTTTGACCTGCTGCAGAGCACAGGCATGATGGTTGCCGACCATGGTGGACAGCTTGCTCGAGCGAGGTGTCATCTTGTCGCGCATGAGCTTGTTGGCTGCCGACCAAGCTGCTCGAGCTCCTTCTCGAGCGGTACCTGACGTTCCAGGTATGTGGTCGCGCAAAGGCTGCCGAGCACAAGTGTATGTGCTGCCGATCAAGACACTTAGTGTCGGTCGATGCGCGACTTCCTCATTTTTATCATATCTCGAGTTCTAGGACTCCGATTGACTCAATTCTTTTTGCGTTATGACCCTCTCTTCAAGCTCTTCAACATGGGACATCAATTGTACCAATTGGCTAAACTCCAGAATTTTGGACTTTTCTCAAACCTACTCGTTTCTTCCTCGTTTTGCTCGTTTTCACCTACAAAGCACATTTTCTTGCCGCAAAAGGGTTAATAGCACAAAGCATACAAAATTAGGGTCAATTATGAACATAAGCACCTCAAAACCATATAGAAATGGATGCAAAAATATGAAATTATGACCCTAATCATATAGCAATTTAGGGTCAAATATGAACATAAGCACATCAAAACCATATAGAAATGGATGCTATAAGATGAAATTATGACCCTAATCATTAAGCATTGTTTAATCTTGTCTCCACTTCTTTGCCAAACTTTTTAGACCCTTGGTCCAAAAAAGTTTGGGGGTGTGTTCGTTTCGTCATTCTCATCACAATGCTATGTTTATGTTGATCCTTAGTGCATCTATGATGTTTTGGAGTATATGCTTAGGATGAGGCCTTGTTTTGCTTGATAATTTTTGAGATTATTGTTGTTTTGAGTAATGAATGCATGAGATATGTTTATTGTTGTGTGGATGAGTTGAAAGTCATGATAGGTGTAATGGATTTATCTCTTGATTCTTGTTTGATCTTTGATACTTTTGATTCTATGATTCTTGAAATTTTAATGATATGAGCATATTGATATGATATGAGTCTTGATCACCTACTACCCGTGAGTTTTGAGCCATTCATGCCCATTTCAATCTTTATCGGATGACATTTCTTGATGTGAGTTCCACACACATACATGTTACTCTAGAACTTAGCTTTAATATTATTTAAGGCTACATTAGATAAGGATTTCACATGATATGATTTGAGGAATTTCTTTGATATATATTGAGTCACTTTGCCCTATGAGCCTACCATTGATATTATAATCCTTTGCTGATTAGGGTCATAATTGCATCTTTTTGCATCCATTTCTATATTGTTTTGATGTGCTTATGTTCATATTTGAACCTAAAATAATATACTTTGTGCATTTAACCCTTTCTTGGCTAGAAAGTATGTTTTGCAGTGAAAATGAGCAAAATGAGGAAGAAACGAGCAAGATCGAGAAAAGTTCTAAAATCTGGAGTTGAGCCAATGGAAGCAATTGATGATTCATGTTGAAGAGCTTGAAGAGAGGGTCGCAACGCAAAAAGAATTGAGTCAATCGGAGTCCAAGAACTCAAGATATGACAAAAACAAGGAGACTCAAGCGTCACCCGAGCTAAGTATTCAACTCGGCAACACATACAAGCAAGTCGGCAGGATGTCCATTGAAGTCACGTGCCCATTGTCTGAGGCGGCAGCTCAAGGCCCGCGCGTGTGAAGGCGCGACCGTGATCGGCAGCGAGTACATTGGAGCTTCGCAGCTTTGCATCTTGTGTGACCAAGCTGCCGAGTGTGATCGGCAGCACCTATGCTTGTGGTCGGCAGCAGTGTTAAAATCCAAGATTTCATGGCTATTTTTCGTATTTCACAAATTTTAATGAAGGACACTTTGGACTAAATATTGTAGGCACTATAAATACCTCAAGGATCAGATTCTCAAGGCATCTTAGTCATTAGTTAGTTCTTAGATTAGTTTAGAGAGAGGTTAGAGGTAGTTTCCAAGTTTGGTTAGTGTAGATTTCATATTTCTCTCTACAATAACTTTTGATCCAACCATTAGATCTTTAATCCGTTTGTTCCATTAGTTTAGTCTTGATTCAAGCTACAATTGTACGGTTCAATTTCTCATTTTGCATTCCGGATTAGAAGATAACTTTTCAAGGTTTGATGATTGTCTTTCAATTCTCCTACAATTGGTAAGATTTCTTGTATTTCAATTCATATTAGTGTTAATCATGTTTGTCTGTAGCTTAATTGTTGATTTTCATTATCAATTAGCCATGGGCTAATATCCTTGTTGCATGGTTGTATGAATACTATGGTGAATTTAGTCTCTTGTTAATCCTATGCATGAATTAGTGATCTTGATGGATTAGTTCTCTTATTAATGACTTGTATGAATGCTTGGGATGTTTAATTAGATTGTATGGCTTATATGTTTTAGCAATGAAATGAGAATATAGCTATAAGAACCTTATGCATACCAAGTGTTTGATATTGGGCATGTATGACCAATGAGAATTGCATATTAGCCTAGACCTCTTAATTGGAGTGTTGGAAGTTGTAGAGAGATCTAGACATCCAATAGAACCCTTACCTTGTGTTGTAGAGAGATCTAGACACTAGTTGGCTTGACTAAGACACCAAGAGACCTTTTGCATGCTAGGATAGATAGGTCACTAAAGGAACCATAGTAGAATTACTTCCATGCACACACACCACTTTTGCTCACTTCCTTAAGGTGATTGCTAGATTTACTTTGCTTTGTTGAAGTAGATAGAAATCATGATCCTTTTCTTGCTTTCCTAGCTATTAGCCTTTAGTAGACATTCAATGCTTGCTTGATATCGCTTCGTTTCCCTGTGTTCGATATTTAACTTGGTTAACTTGCCACGACAACAACAACCACGTACACTTGATTGGAAATCATACACGATTTTGGCAAACAAGTTTTTGGCACCGTTGCCGGGGAAATGATTTCGTTGTTAAGATGGTGTTGATTGTTTACATTTCTTTTCTTTATTTTGTTTTTTTGTTTGTTTGACTATTTTTGGTGAGTGTTGATACTTGATTGTTTTGTAGGAGTGAGCTCGATTGAGATGGGCGAATACAACAATTACTCGTATTTCCCACAAGACACATATCCTCCTAATCCCTATACATATCAACCTTACACATATCAACCACCACCTCCACAATACGAATCTTATCCTTATCCTCCCAATTTATACTCATATAAATATTCATACACTTATGAAGATACACGTTCCTACACCTCTTATGAAGATCCATATTCCTACCCTCCACCCATTCACATGCCTTGTCATCAAGAAGAAACTCCTCCTAGTTATGTAGATGAGGCTCTTGCTCAAATTCTCAAGCAATTGGAAGAAATAAGAAGTGAAAATGAAAAGTGCTTTGAGGAGACAAACAAGAAGTTTGATGAAATGTTCATGTTTCAAAGTCATCAAATCAAGATCTTAGAGCTCCAAATGGAGCAATTGAGCATTCAAGCCAATGAGATATGTGAGGAAGAAGATGGGGGTATTGATGAAGTTGAAGGGGAAATGGAAAGTATGGTGGAAGAAGGGCATGAGGAAAATGAAGATAATCATCATCATGAGAAGACTAAATCTCTTTCTATTCTAAATTGTATTGGAATTTAATTGTCTATTGAACCTTCTCATGCTTACATTGACTATGAAATTCCTATTATTAATGATGATATTGCTTATAAATTTCCTCATGCTACATTGATTAGGAATCAAGAAGAAGAGAAGGATGAACTAGAAGAAGAAGAAATAGATGAGTTTGAAAAGGAAGAGGAAAAAGAAGAAATTGATGAAAGTGAAGAGGATGATGAAGATAAGGATGAGCATGATGAGTACAAGGATCTTTATGATCAATTTGATTTTGATATTGATGGTAGCAAAGGAGAAATCCAAAGTGAGATCCAAGAAGATAAAGATGATTATGAAGAGATCAAATTTACTCATGCTCAAGATACCTCCGATCTCAAGAGTTTTACTAATCCTTTTTACAATTTCATTGATTATGATATTATTCCTTGTTATGATGATATAGAGTATCCTACTCATTATGTATGCCTTGATAGGAATTTTGAAGAAGAGAAGGAATAGTTGAAAGAAAAAGAAGAAGAGGATAAGGAAATAGATGATTCAAGAGGAGGAGAGGAGAATGAACAAGAAGAGGAAGATGAATGTCCACTATGGGACATGAGCATAAATGGAGAAGAACAACTAGATAAATTAGAAGATGAGCTTAAGGATGAAATGAGCATTTCTAAACTCTTACACTCTTCTACATGGGCTTTAATTGATAATGTTGTTCATTGTAAATTTGTCTTGGCTCTATATTTGATTGATAATAAAATTGAATTAAGAATCCTCTTGAACAATTTTGATAGTATGAGATGGGGGTGGATTAGGTTGAGAAGAAATTATGAGAAAATTGCTTGTGCTTACATGTTCAAATTGAAAAGGAAAGTAGGGGTGTGGGGTGGAAATCCTACCTATTTCCTTGATTTTGAAACTTTGAGATTAGATTTGGATGGCAAAAATGATACATATCCTTGGCCATTTAGCTAACATTGGTGTCGTCCGGCTAGCGGACGTTAAATCCAAGCGCTAGATGGGAGGCAACCCATCCTTAAAATTTTCTTGCTTATTAGGATTGCTTTTTAGTTTATATAGTGTTAATTGTTTTGATTTGCTTTATATGGGTAGTGTATTCTCTTACTTGGGTTGGTGCATGTGATTTATACAAGTTTGGGGGTGTCGCCTCTTGTATATATGGTGATTTCTTGGCTTACTTGAGCTTATACATGCATTGTTTATTCATTGATTCTTTGCAAATCCTATTTTCCTCACTCTTTTTCAAACTTTTAGGATCCTTGATCCGAAAAAGTTTGGGGGGTGTGTTCGTTCTTAAAATTTTGATTTGCAATGATAATTGATGTGATTTGTGAGCTCTAGAAAGGTGTGATGAGGAGATTTCTCTTCCTACTTGGCCAAGAAGGAATTTTTCGTGTAAGTGGCATGTCACTCTCCTATTCTTAATCCCAACTCAAGGTATGTCAATACACTTATCTCTCCCTATTTGCTTTTATTTCCTGGGTTTTGTTGCGTGATTTTAGATTGCTATTTTGAGCTTAAGTGTTGATTCTTGTTGAATTGTGCTTTAATTTGTGCATTGCATGATCTTTTCTTCACTCTTTGCCAAACTTTTTAGACCCTTGGTCCAAAAAAGTTTGGGGGGGTTTCGTTTCGCAAATCTCATTGCAATGCTATGCTTAGGATGATTATAGTGCTTCTATGATGTTTTTAGACCATATGCTTATATTGATGCCTTGTTTTGATTGTTGATTTTTGCCATTATGTTGCTAGTTGAGAGTAGTGTGGCATGAGATATGTTTATGATTGTGTGGATGAGTTGATAGTATATGTTAGATGTAGTGGACTTATTTCTTAATTCAAGTCTTGTCTAGTTTGCTATGGATTTTAGGATGCTTGATATTTTGATGATATGAGAATTTTTTATATAAGATAAGTCATGATCACCCTATACATGTGAGTCTTGAGCCATCTATGCCCATTTCAATCTTGAACGGACGATATTTCTTTGATGTGAGTTCCACACATGTGCATTATACTCTAGAACTTGGCTTTGGTCTTGTTTGAGGTTACATTAGACATTGATTTCACATGATATGATTTGAGGCATTTCTTTAATCTATATTGAGTCACTTTGCCCTATGAGCCTACCTTGATGTTATTATCCATTGCTAACCATTTTGTGCTTATAGACCTTTCATTTGGCTAACCACACTTTAAGCCATTTTCATTCATTTTTGGAACTCTCTTGTCCCTATGATTAGTAGAGTGAAAAGAAGGAAGGAAGATTGGTGATTTGATGAAAAACTTGGTGGCTAAGTTGGAAAGAAATTCAAGTATGCATGGTTTGATGCGAAAAGAAGGTTCAAAGGCAAGTGCTTGTAAGGAATTAAAAAGGTTGACTATTTGCAAAATTTTGGTCAAGTTGACTTGTGTTGTGAGTATGATCACAACTTGTGAAAAAGGGAAGAATGATCTTTGAAAGTGTGATTTTGAAAGTGCATGAAGATGAGATTGCAACATTGCATGAAGATATGATTTCTACTTTGATTCCTTCTATGCTTTACTAATCATACTTAGTCACTTTATCCATATCTATCCTTCCCTACCAAAGAGCCAACACTACAACCTTGTGAAAGTCCTCATTGATGTGTGAATGATTTGTCATTTCAAGTGGTGGAGAATGTAGACTTGAGCCAAGCTTATTGTACTATGTGTATATGGTGTGATGATTGAGTGAGCCTATACACTTGAGGGTTGAGCTAAACACTTATCTTGTGAGGATCTTGACTCATTGATTTGATATCTTGCTTGTTGATTCATTGTTGATGGTTGATTTGACGAAATTGCATTTTAGACTTGCATTATATTGAGTGATGATTTCATGGCATCTGACTTATGCTTGATGCTTCATTGATACAATTATTCCCCTATCTTATCGCTTCGTTACTCGAGGACGAGCAACAATCTAGTTTGGGGGTGTGATTAGGGTCATATTTGCATCTTTTTGCATCCATTTCTATATGGTTTTGATGTGCTTATGTTCATATTTGACCCTAAAATGATATACTTTGTGCATTTAACCCTTTGTTGGCTAGAAAGTTATGTTTTGTAGTGAAAATGAACAAAATGAGGAAGAAACGAGCAAGATCGAGAAAAGTCCTAAAATCTGGAGTTGAGCCAATGGAAGCAATTGATGTTCCATGTTGAAGAGCTTGAAGAGAGGGTCGCAACGCAAAAAAAAATTGAGTCAATTGGAGTCCTAGAACTCAAGATATGACAAAAACGAGGAGAGTCGAGTGTCACCCGAGCTAAGTATTCAACTCGGCAGAACATACAAGCAAGTCGGCAGGATGTCCATTGAAGTCGCACGCCCGTTGTCTGAGGCGGCAGCTCAAGGCCCGCGCGTGTGAAGGCGCGACCGCGACCGGCAGCGAGTACGTTGGAGCTCGGCAGCTTTGCATCTTGCTTGACCAAGCTGCCGAGTGTGATCGGTAGTACCTATGCTTGTGGTCGGCAGCAGTGTTAAAAACTGAGATTTCAGGGCTATTTTTGTATTTTCGCGCGTTTTAGTGAAGGGCACTTTGGACTAAACATTGTGGGCACTATAAATACCTCAAGGATCAAATTCTCAAGGCATCTTAGTCATTAGTTAGTTCTTAGATTAGTTTAGAGAGAGGTTAGAGGTAGTTTCCAAGTTGGGTTAGTGTAGATTTCATACTTCTCTCAACAATAACTTTTGATCCAACCATTGGATCTTTAATCTGTTTGTTCCATTAGTTTAGTCTCGATTCAAGCTACAATTGTACGGTTCAACTCCTCGTTTTGCATTCCGGATTAGAAGATAGTTTTTCAAGGTTTGATGATTGTCTTTCAATTCTCCAACAATTGGTAAGATTTCTTGTATTTCAATTCATATTAGTTTTAATCATGTTTGTGTTTAGCTTAATTATTGATTTTCATTATCAATTAGCCATGGGCTAATGTCCTTGTTGCATGGTTGTATGAATACTATGGTGAATTTAGTCTCTTGTTAATCCTATGCATTAATTATTGATCTTGATGGATTAGTTCTCTTATTAATGACTTGTATGAATGCTTGGGATGTTTAATTGGATTGTATGGCTTATATGTTTTAGCAATGAAATGAGAATTGAGCTATAAGAACCTTATGCATACCAAGTGTTTGATATTTGACTTGTATGACCAATGAGAATTGCATATTAGTCTAGTGATTAGGGTCATAATTGCATGTTTTAGTACTCATTCTATATGCTTTTGGTGATATTATGTTCATATTTGACCCTATTATGCGATACTTTGTGTATTTAACCCTTTTTGGCTAGAAAGTTGTGATTGTAGGCAAAAATGAGCAAAACGAGGAAGAAAAGAGCAAGATCGAGAAAAGTCCGAATTTTGGAGTTGAGCAAAATCAAGAAATTAATATTCCATGCCTAAGAGATTGAAGAGAGGGTCACAACGAAAAAAGAATCGAGTCAATCGGAGTTCTAGAGCTCAAGATATGACAAAATGAGGAAGTCGCGCATCGACCAACGCTAAGTGTCCCGCTCGACAGAACCTCTTCATTGATAGGCAGCTCACGCGCGACCACAGCCCTGGAATGGTAGACTTCGCACGACTAAGCGCGTGACCATCATTGGTCGGCAAGCGGCTAGCTCTTGTGCGATAAAAGCACACCCCGCGCGACCAAGCTGTCGACTATGGTCGACAGCCACTTTGGTCTTGGTCGACAGAAGTGAAAAATGTCCAAAATTTCAGTGCTATTTTCGTAATTTCGTGCGTTTTAATGAAGGGCATCTTAGTTAATGATCCAAGGGTACTATATATACTTCCATCTCAGATTTCTAAAGGGACT
>JAPKLY010000626.1:0-13128 GCA_026898435.1 Prunella vulgaris | reverse complement strand
TCCTCATTGATGTGTGATTGATTTGTCAATTCAAGTGGTGGAGAATGTAGACTTGAGCCAAGCTTATGGTAGTATGTGTATGTGGTGTGATGTATGAGAGAGCCTAAACACTTGAGGGTTGAGTGAAACACTTATCTAGTGAGGATCTTGACTCATTGATTTGATATTGTGCTTATTGATTTGATCTAGATAGTTAATTGGATGATATTGTATTTTAGATTTGCTAGATATTGGGTGATGATTCTATGGCATTGATTTAGTGTTTGATGCTTCGTACATACAATTATTCCCCTATCTTATCGCTTCGTTGCTCGAGGCCAAGCAACAATCTATTTTGGGGGTGTGATTAGGGTCATAATTGCATGTTTTAGTACTCATTTCTATATGCTTTTGGTGAGATTATGTTCATATTTGACCCTATTATGCGATACTTTGTGTATTTAACCCTTTTTTGCTAGAAAGTTGTGATTGTAGGCAAAAACGAGCAAAACGAGGAAGAAACGAGTAAGATCGAGAAAAGTCCAAATTTTGGAGTTGAGCAAAATGAAGAAAATAATATTCCATGTCGAAGAGCTTGAAGAGAGGGTCACAATGAAAGAAGAATAGAGTCAATCGGAGTTCTAAAAATCATGATCCTTTTCTTACTTTCCTAGCTATTAGCCTTTAGTAGACATTCAATGCTTGCTTGATATCACATCGTTTCCCTGTGTTCGATATTTAACTTGGTTAACTTGCCACGACAACAACGACCACGTACACTTGCATGGAAATCATACACGATTTTGGCTAACATTTGCTTTCCATTTTGTGCTTATAATCTTTTCATTTGGCTAACCACACTCTAAGCCATTTTCCTTCCCTTTTGGAACTCTCTTGTCATTATGATTAGTAGAGTGAAAAGAAGGAACGAAGATTGGTGATTTGATGAAGAAATTGGTGGCCAAGGTGGAAAGAAATTCAAGTATGCATAGATTGATGAGAAAAGAAGGTTCAAAGGCAAGTGCTAGCAAAGCATAAAAAGAGTTGACTTTTTGCAAAATTATGGTCAAGTTTGACTCTAATGTTGTGAGTATGAGCACAACTTGTTTAAAGGGAAGATTGATTCTTTGAAGTGTGATTTTGAAAGAGCATGAAGAGTAAGTGCAAAATTGCATGAAGAGGTGAATGATCTCTACTTTGATTCCTTCTATGCTTTACTAATCATACTTAGTCACTTTTACCCATATATTCCTTCCCTACCAAAGAGCCAACACTACAACCTTTAAAAGTCCTCATTGATGTGTGATTGCATGTTTTTGCAAACACTACAACCTTTAAAAATTATGAATTCAAACCTGATTAGGGTCATAATTGCATGTTTTTGCATCTATTTCTCTATGGTTTTGATGTGCTTATGTTCATATTTGACCCTAAATTGCTATACTTTGTGTATTTGGCCCTTTTTGGCTAGAAAGTTGTGTTTTGTAGTGAAAACGAGCAAAACCGGCAAAAGACGAGCAAGTTCGTAAAAGTTCAGAAATTGTGAGTTGATCCAATGGAGGCAAATGATATACCATGTCGAAGAGTTTGAAGAGAGGGTCACAACAGAAAAAGAATCGAGTCAATCGGAGCCCTAAAACTCAAGATATGAAGGAAACGAGGAAGTCGAGTATTGATCGAACGAGACCAAGCCGGGTTCGTGCGCCACCAAGCCAGGGCTCGTGCGACGACCAGCTCGGGTTCGTGCTCCATGGGGTTCAGCTCCATTGTTTTTAATTTCAGGATTCATCATTTGATCATAATTTTAGAATTCATCATTTGATCATATCATATGTAAGACATAATTGATTGCATGTTTGTGTGAAGAAAATTATCAATTGTGATATGTTATTTATAGATGAAAAAATTGTAACGGATTCACTAATTAAGACATACCATATAAAATAAACAGATAATCGAACGGTTGAGATAAAAAATGAAAAAATGATCTACGGCTATAATGTAATGTCGCCAAAACTTTTTAAGGTAAGAATGTTGCTATCATGTATTTATAGATTTGATATAGTACTCGATATTCATGTTGAGTTTCCAACAAATTTTTTAAATCCATTTTTTGTGTCTTTTGATTTGGTTCGTGAATGTGAAAGATTTCAATTTACTTTATGAAAGTGTGAGTTATGATTAACTATGCATCGAAAAAGTTAATGTTTTAATTGAAAGGATCCTCAATTTTAAGAGAAAATGTATCATTTTTGTGGATCAAAGTTATTAATTTTTTAAAACTGACACATATATATTTAAATAAATATATATATGTATATATTGTCTTCTTACTATGAGATACACATCGCTTTTTAATAGAAATACTCTTGAAGTAAATTATTTCAAAGTCTATTAATAAAAATTCCCACCAATTTCTCTAATTATTAACTAAAATTGAAAAGTAATAATAATGTTCCAAGTGAAAAGTGACAATCATTCACTAAAGAAAGATAGTAACTTTTATGAGTAAAACACAGATGTTGCTATTCGAGTTACATAGTTCAACCCAATATTTCCATTAAACAAAGTCATATTATTAAATTAGAATCAAGCTAACTCATTATATGATTGGACCTTTAAAAAATATATAAACAATCGAACTAAGTTATCATGATTTTAATTTTTTAATTACTAATATATATATATATTTATATTTATATATGACCAGTCTGCTCATCTCATATATATATATAATTAACTAATTAATTACTTATTATGCTTAACAACATACACCAGTAGAAAAAATCTCACTTAATAATCACAATGCGCATTAGATAGAAAAAATGGTTCACTCAACGTCATATATATGACCAATATATATAGCAATAACAAATGTTTATTTGAAATGTGATCGATATAAGATAAGCATAATCATGAATCCAAGATATGTATAGAAAATCAAGTTAAGAAAATTAATTAAAGGTCTCACCAATTAATTATCAGACACACACACACACATACATATATGAGCTGCGGCCCGTTGCTGGCTTGTAAGAATTAATTAAGATAACAATCATAATTAACAAATCTTACAAATATTAATTATACAAAATAAAGAAATCATGCGTGCAATGAATTAAACTCCTCCAACTCCAAATTACTCGATCTCTAGATAGATAGCTAGCTACAATATCCATGCTTTAATTTCTGGTTTGTAGCTAATTATGGTCGGCCGGGTATATATATGATCAAACTGGAAAATTTAGAAGTTGAAATTAAATTAATGTTGTTTGCATGCATACATTAATGAAGTGAGGTGGGCTGAGTTCGGCGGGGAAGATTGTTGTGTCCGATACCAGGGCTATTTCCAGGAGGGGTTGGCCTGTGAGTATCCTCCTGCATCTTCATTTGTCTAAGGTTGTACCGCCCTCGGCCATCTACTGCAGCTTTGGGGTTATAATAATAATTAGGAATTGGAGCTTTCACTTCGATTAAAGCTCGTACAGAATTAGGTTGAAGCCGCCCACTGACAAACGCAGCCCCAAAATTTTGCAGATGTAAAAGTAAAACAAGCATAGAAAGAGCAACAACATAATTAATGTTGTTATTATGAAACTCCATGAATACAAATTGAAGGGTGGATCAATTATATATGGAGCTAGCTGGGTCATATAGTTTGTATATATTAATGAAGAATTAGCTAGTTGATGCACATGGTGCTGTTTTTGGAAAAATTAATGTAATTACACAACTGAGCATGCGAATATTTCCATACATGGTTAGGATAGCATTTTCTTTAAATTTTAATTCAAAAGGAGTCCTCCATTGACCACTCATTAATCTTGACGACTCCCTAATATTAATTATTGCATTAATTTTTATTAAAATAACAATTTTTATTACTTTGCTGAGAACATTATGATTAGACACCACAATTAGGTGCAAATTATTAAAGAAAAATCCCTACTTTCGGAAATTGATGAATAAAGGCACGATTTTATTGTTGAGCGAGTGAACGGCAAAAACATCGACCAATTAAACCATGGTATCCGAATCTAATTTTGTTATTTTTTTGTTCATTCACAGGGACACCTAATTTTTAGTCACAAAATCACAAACCGTTTGCAAAAAATGTTGAGCCCACACTTGAAAAAAATAATTTTGAAACCCTAATAAAATATAATCACATTCAATTATACCTTCAGTTGACAGCGTGGCGTGGCCGTGGACGGCAGGGGGTGCGTCGCGTGTGGCAGCGCGGAGGCGAGGCTGCGACTGTGTCTGATGTAGCGCACAGGCGTGGGAGGAGGCGGCGGTTGAGGTGGAGGAGGCAGCGATGCCTGGCCGCTGAAAATCCGTGTTAATGACTGAGGAAGGGAACAAGAGTATATAATAGATGGTAATAAGTGGGTTTCTGAAATTTTAGGTTTAGATATAGGTCTCATGGGCCATTAATGAAATCTTGGCCAAACTTTCTCATTTATTTATTTTACTTAAGGCCTAGGTTAAATGCATCCACATTTAATATTTTTTCGAATAACTATATCTATACTTTTCAGAAATATTAGCCAATATATCGAAAATTTGTTAATTTGTTAAAAGAATTCCATATTAACGCAAGAAATACACACCATTTTTTTTTCAGGGATGAAAAAAATGATTTTTTTGGTTCCAAAAGTACATGTGGTTGAAGCTTCAAAGATGCATTAAAAGTCGTCCTTAGAAACTGCATTATGTTTGTATTGATTTTTATTTTATTTTTTCGATTCTCTTGCAAGAAGGTGGGTGCACCACATTTATAAAGTTAAGAGGGATATATTTGTCATTTTATTAAATATTACAATAAAAATTATGTTTAAGTGTGTGTACTCCAAACATTTGTGGGTGCATATAACCTAGGCCTTAAATTAAACATATTTATTACAAGATGATGTGCTAATTTTATTTGGTGCATAACCATTTTTATAATATGAGATCACACGTTAAAAGAAAAAGAATAAATGAGTGTGAACTTAAATAAAAAAAAGTGTACTTTATTAATTTTTGTAAACATGCATAATTTTTTAAAAAAAATAACAAATACAACTTTCTTTTATATTATTTAATAAGAATTTTATCAATTTTATTAGTTTGTTAATCGTAACTTCTAATGATATAAAAAACAAGTTTAATTTAAAAAATAAAAAGTAATTAAGAATTTTGCACTGATTGTCTCATGAAAAGATTATCATTTATCAAAATACATATGATAAATTCAAATTTTAAATTTGAACAGTAGACAAGTTCAAAATTTAAATTAGAACTATAAACTTCCATTTGCTAATACCCTATTTTTCAAAAAAAATGATTGTGCTTAATTTTAATATACAACTAATAAACTATAATATTATATGGCAACTCGTATGTCATATTTAGCAATTATTGACCCAATTCACAATTCGCTTTAGTGACCTATCAAAATATTGGGTCAATAAATTTAATTAACAGATTTATTTTACTTTCACAATATATTATCATATTCATTAAAGTTTTTTCAAATTTAATTATTCAATTATTAATTAACATAATTATTTACCATTAAAATAATGAGACTACATTTATATTATAATTATTATTTTTTTTTAAATTTAAATTATGAATAAAATTTCAAAATGATCAAAGACAATAAAAATATAAATAATAAATTTTCTATTTTTTCTAAGTTATTGTCTTTATTTTATTATTATCCACTTAAAAATAAAATATAAATAATTCAAGTATATAAATAATTATGAAAATTATAGGCCTACTAATATTTTTTTTTTAAATTGATGAACAACAGATGGTTAAATTATATTTGGAATGAAGACGTGGAATATAGTTGTGTAATTAAAAAAAATGGGATTAATTCTATGAAAAATGCACCACATTGTACTCAACTTTCAATTTAATCTTGGTCTTCACAATTATTATTAAAAAACTCAACATTTTACGAAATTTCAATTCCAAACATGTTCTTTTATTTTCGGCCGACAACTAATGACGTGGCTCATCGGAGCACGTGAAAGTTTACCACACTAGCATAAACACATTTAATTATCTTTTTATTTTTTTAAAATTTTCACATCATATATCATATGCATATATATAAAAAAACATACTTTTTATTTTAAAATATTTTTTGGCTGTAGAAGGGGAAAACGCTTTATATGTTTGTGGTATTGAATATCATATTCACAAAACACTTGAAAAAACACTCAAATACCCTAGGAAAAATTGTCTAAAATTGTATCAAATCCTGAAAAATCCAAATACTGGAGGTTTGAATTTCTAAAATTTATGTATGCACGCCAGCATGACAAACTTTTACTCACCCCGACGAGATACATTATTTAGTGCAATTAACTAACACTTTGAATTTTGGAGTTCTACTACTTTTTATTATTTTCTTATATAGAAGAGATTTAGGGGTTTCTACTATTGTTGAAAAAAAGTATATTTGCAATTGATTATAATTTATGGATTGTTTCTTTTAAATCTTTGCCAAATCAAGCTATTGATTTTCTAAATTTTTCTTACTATTGAGAAATTTTTATTTTTTCCACGAAAGTTGGAATCAATTGAATTTTTTGCTGAATATATAGATTGTGATAACCAATAGAACAAAAAAAAATTATAACTTTTATCTGAGCATTAAATTTGTACTAATGAATTGAATATTTTAATTTATTAGTAATGAAATGATGCAAATGCAACTATCTGGGGAGATCATTTTTTAAAGTTCACAAGTGATAATTGTACAAGTAAGTAGACGACGATAACCAGTACATTGTTATAAAATTAACTACATATGAGAAGCTGATAAATAGTGAATAAATTAACTACATTTTTTCAAAGGACTCATTGTAATTCACATTCAAATAGTGAATAAGTTTTGTCATGAGGCATTTACAAGTTATTTCATATTACTTGTGAAAATTTATCTGCTGTTGTTTTATTTTTCTGCTGTGTTTTTTATCTGACGTTGGACGTGGTGTGATCACATTACACCCCACATCCAGTTTCTGTCGTTTTTATTTTAAGTTTTCCATAGCATAGACACTTTCACAAACTTCTCCAGATTTCATTTTAAAGTTCTCAAATTTATGAACTGCTATCATGATTTGTTTTCTTTGATTTGTTCAGTCCCTTCACAAATTATTTTCAACTTTTCCCATATATCTTTTGCAGTCTTGCAGTTTTTTATCTTGTAAAACACAATTTTATCTAAGGAGTGATAAATAGTGTTCTTTGCGTCAAGGTTAGACATTCTCTTGTCATCCTCTGTCCATTCCTTTCTAGGTTTAGGGATGATTTGAGCTAGTCTAGTTGACTGATCAGCTGCAGTGTTAACCTTCTCAATGGCTATAGGACCATCCTCAATGATTGACCATATTTTATCATTGATTGCAGACAGATGTGCTTGCATCTTGATCTTCAATTCATCATAATCTTCTGTGGAGAACATAGAAACCTTATATTTCACCATTTTTGGAGCCATGCAAGTATGCAGGTGTGTTTTTCAAAAACAAAAAGGATCTAGCTAGGTACTGATCAAAGTAGTAGCAAGCCAACTGCTCTGATACCACTTGTTGGTCCCTTAAGTGGTAAATGTCTAGGGGGGTAAATAGACCTTTAAAAAAATTTAAAAAAATTTAAACCACTATGCCAGAAAAGGGCTACAACAACGGGGAATCCTCGTTGTCGTAATTGTTTTTCCACTATTGTGGATCGACTCGTTATGGTAGGTCCAGACTTTTGACAACGGGTTTCTCACCGTTGTCTTAAGTATTTATCACAACGGTGAATACCCATTGTCTTTACTGTTTATTAACAGTTGTCTTAAGCATATGACAACTGATAACTACCGTTGTGTTTACCTTTTATACCCGTTATCTTAAGTGTTTACGACAACGGTGTATAACCGTTGTTATAGAGTTTTAAAACCGTTGTGGTAAATACCTATGACAACGCGTTTTGTCTGTAATTTTTACTTTTTATACCCATTGTCTTAAGTATTTACGACAACGGTGTATAACTGTTGTTATAGAGTTTTAAAACCGTTGTGGTAAATACCTACGACAACGCATTTTGTCCATAATTTTTACTTTTTATACCCGTTAGCTTAAATATTTACAACAACGGTATATACCCGTTGTCTTAAATATAATTCGTTGTCAAAACTATATTTTACTTTTTATTTTATTTCTGTTGTCGTAGCTTATTAATATTATATATAGATATTTTTCATGCCATAAATTAAGAACCAATAAGAATGTAATCATCATAAAATATCTCCACAATTCAAAAACCACATTAATTCACACATAGTTTTCGAACGACAATCGACAAATCTTCCAATTTTAATAACATGTTGCTAATCTTCCAACTTCAACTTCAAATCTTCCAACTTCAACATGTTCAAAATAATAAAAAAGCAATCGATCAACTTCAACTTCTGACCACTTCTAGTAAATTAGTTGTCCATGTATTCAGAAACACAGATAGCTCATTCCTCCAGCACATCATCAATTTCATTTCTAGAGTAGTTCTTCCGTGGAAACTGTTAAAATACAAACATTAAAATGAATAAAGGATGGTTAAAATCATCTGATGGTGAATAACGATACACTTAACAAGAAGAACATTATTTGTTGTAAAATTAAAAACTGTATATGGCTATCTAAGCAACTCAAAGATTCATTCTTAAAGAAGTTTTTAGATTAAAATACTCATAGTGCAACTTCACGAAAAGTACGAATAATATATCAAGAAAATTAAAGAAAAATTTACAAATTTGTTAGACATGGACACTCTATTTTAAGATTAAACTGTTAGACCAGATGATTGCTGTGAGTGGGACACATGCAAAGTTTTTGATTCTCAACTTAATTAAAAACAGAAACAAAAATCAAGATTAACCTCTACATGTCTAACAAAGACAGGTTTACCATGAGAATAACTAAGCAAAAGTCCAAGTTTCTCTACAACTGGACTATTGAAGAAAGAAAGCATCAAGTGTGTATGGACCTAAAAAGATTCATGAAACGGAAACTTTATTGAGTATCTTCATATAAAGCAGAACTAAATAAAAAATAACCAAACTAATAGACAAATTCTTTAGCTCTTAGAGGACAATGTAGCTTTCACAAATCAACAACATCAGCAATTGAGCCAGGAAAAGTTGCAAGAAATACTGACATGGCTGAATTTAGGATATAAGGTTGGAGTAAAGACCTGTGAATATTTCGTTAATCGGACTCTAAGATGACTCAAATCACTGTCTCCAAAGATTTATGTCCAAGTCGCGCAAGGATGCCTCGCTAGATTGAGACTAGCACCAATTGCTACATCATCAAACTTTGAAAAGAAATGGCATCTTCGTTTTCCTTAAAAATAACAAATGTAGTATATTTATTGACTGACCTTTAAGCATCCAGCATTTCTTTGGCTAGACAAAGGAGCTTTTTCTGTATAAGTAAGAGAGCATACCAGCAATGAACCACAACAGCAGGAGGCTTGCACGTATCTGTTCATACAAACATTAACAAGTAATGAAAAATATTGACAACTTTACAACATCAACCAAAGAGACAGAACGTTCTATCCCCTACACATTTTACACTGCTTCCCCTTCTATACCAAGGTGTTTATTCACTACTCTATTAGCTGCTTTTGTTAGATCCTGAGCTGACTACAACATACAACTCCCACTTGTTATTCTGATATCTACTCTCTAAAGCCATTCGCAACACAGAATCAGGTTATGTTATGGATCCAGGTCATTGGGAATTTTATCATAATACTCAATATTTAAATATATATATATATATATATATATATATTGGTGGAAACTGGAAAGTGAGGAGAAGCGTTGCTACTAACAAGGTATCCATGCATATTATTACAGAATCATGATGCAACAGTATATGTAGTAAATTCAAGCAAATCTTAATCTGTTAGGTTCTTATATGTGGAGATTAAACTTCAAATACCAGTTGCACTGAATTGATAATTGGCAATTATTAGTTAACATTAGCAAATCTTTGATCATAGTTCCATATATACGAACTCAATAAGTCATCTCACAAAACATCACGATCTCCATACGACAGACAGGATAAGTATACCAATACTAGCATAAAATCCTTCAAATTTTCATCAGGCTTTGCAAATATTGATGGATATTAATAAACACCTTCCAGGTCTCCCATTATCTAGAGAAATATCATTCAAGATATGTCTTCCAGAATAGATATGTGACTTGTACCTTGTGACATAACTTGTCGCTATTCCAGTTATCTGCCTTAGTGGGGTTTGCAGAAAGCCAGAGTAGAATTGCATCACAGAGTTGCTTCTCACTGTATAAAGCAATAAAAAATAGCATCTACGTGAATATTTATAATGACTTCAAATAAGCAGGCACAAATCCATTTCACCTGTCTACTGTCAAATCAGGATGCTGAATGGAGGAGCATAGCAGCTCATATGGGACATCAATGTAAGAGTTGAACGATAATGCCCATATCTACAAAGGTAAAGAAACATCATGTATCATGTTTCAATGAGGAAAGAGAGGATTAAAATCAAACCAACAAATAAGAAGATTAATAATCAATATCCAACAGTCTAGTAGCTCATACTGAGACTAAAGAAACAAAGACCTGCATCTATTTGAACAAATTTGGAGCATATTCTACCAGCAATGAGCATCTAATTAAATTTAGAGCATATTCTACCAGCCATGAGCAAATTTAGACCTGCATCTTTTTAAATTGAATTAGCTTGTACCGAGTTGTAGGATGAAATCATTTGCTGCAACATATTCCACTTCCATCAAATGGTTTATTAATGTATCTCTGATTAAAAAATTGTAGGATTGTTTTGTTGATTAAGAGAGGCAACTGTAGATAAAATAAGTTTTGAATCAGTGTATCCTTCTTGGACTTGGCATCTAAACACCATTGGTTGCACATCATTCTAACTGGTCAAGGAATTCCCATAGCTCTTTACCGATATTGAGATTAAAAAGTAACAACTAAAATTACCTGTAGGTGAATGAACATGTTCCATACCAAGGAAAGTGTGTTCCTTGTTCCATCTTCATCGAGTAATGATACAACAGCCTGCTTTAGATACTGCATTGCAATACCACAATTATAAAGACTCTTCTGTGAGTCTGATTGAACTAGCACCTTCTGTTCAACAGAGTATTCAGCTGTTAATCATATTTAGCAGAAGAACATATGACAATCTAGATAGCCATGTTCTATATCAAGCACCGTTACTTTATATCCAACATATTCACAAGATGTGCTAAAAGATTCCCTTCCCCATGCTTCACATCAGAAGGTAGAAAATCCACATTGAGAAAAATAAGAAAAAAATCATGCACGTACTAGTAACAATTACATCTCAAATTTACTGCATCTCTTCAAAGCAAGGGTTACCAAGAGTATTCAATTACCAGACATCATTTGCTTCTATTTTTCTATCAATTTTATAAGCTAAAGTCAATATTATAAATAGGGATCTTACAGCCATAATGTCTGCAATTGCATATGCTTCCGTTTCAGATCCAACAGTCTCCATCTTCTCATTCTGGGAAAACAGAAAGTGGGTAAAAAATGCACACTAGTACAGATACATTGCATTATGCTAGATCATTACCTAAGTTCCAGATGAGTTGATGTACAGATATATTGGCTTTGTTGAGCTATCATAATCTAACCACATGAATGGAGCAACAAGGAGCTCAGTCACAGCGGGCACAATCTGCACAGAGGCCAAAATAGATCAGTAGAAAAGTTATCACCAAAAAAAATAAAACAAGTTTAACGTCAAACTAGTCTTTAATCCAAGGAGAGAATGGCAATACAGGCAATCTGCCGTGTGCACGAAAAAGCTTTGCCACATTCAAAAAAAGGATCAACAGTTGGTATTGTAGCAGGAAAGTTCACAGTGCAGCAAGATAGTTTCTTCTTGGATTGTAAGTCTGGAACGATAGCAAAAAATAATAAACTCACATGTCCACAACTTTTTTCAAGTACTGGAACGATAACAAAAATATCTGTGTAAAGGTTGTAGAAGGCACACCTCTTGTCTCTTCATGCACTTGGCATGCAAATCTTCAAGTACTTTCAATTCCTTGACACTTTCTTGAATTTTCTGCCTGTATGATGAAGCCCAAGAATTTGAGCGGGAGTCTGATTGGGACCAAGGACTGTACTAGTAAGAATAAAACTACCTTTCAGTCTTTACATTTGCTTCAAGGGTTGAAACAGCTTCCTGCAGTTCTTCTACTTCAGTAGCATTCTTTTCAGAGGCTAGTGTAGTAGCTTTCTCTTGCCATTTTAACAGTGACAACTCTTTAAGCATGTATCCTTCTGCTTCATTCTTGACACCCTGGTGTAGTAATATAAATGTGAATAATCCTGAAGGCAGAAGGACATTCCAGAAACAAGTTCAAGGTCTCAAAATTACCTCTAAGCTCTCTCTTTCTTTCTCAGCCAACTTAACCAATTGAACCACACCAGACCTCTTTCCACCAAGTGCTTCCAGCCTAAAGATTTGAAAAGAAAGAATTAGATAACATTTACATTGTTAATTTTTGTGACCCTTTTTATTATATTGAGCTGTAGCAAACAACATATCCAACTAACTACTAAATTGCGTTCTATCTTTAGAATGAACAATAAGAAAATGGTTGCTGGTAACAGATCATTTTTAGGAGGGTAGCTCCAAAATGTTGTTCATTACTTACTGTTTAAATGATTCATCAATCTTCTCTACATATTTGTTAGTTCCAATTATATCCTCAAGATACTCACGAAACCCTTCATCATGGGGCCCCTGTGCCTTTGGCTTCATAAGTGATATTTGCTCCACTTCACCCTAATGAAACACAGAACTTTAGAATGTAAACCAATAACATAACAGAACAATCTATACTCATGAACCAGCCTAATTGTTTACATGGTTTGAACCTGAAGAATCAGAAAGCGGTTGTTATCCAAGTCAACACCCTTTCCTCTCAACAACTTGGTGACCTCTGTAAAATTACTAGTTCCAGAATAAGATTTTCTAAAATATCGGTTTTTCTTTTCAAATCTTGATAGATATCATTTAACAAATATCCATCTCTAGTGG
>JAPKLY010000625.1:98389-218859 GCA_026898435.1 Prunella vulgaris | reverse complement strand
AGGAATCAGCTCAGGCGCAGGCTGTTGCTGAAGCTGTTGAGAAGGAACCAGCTCAGGAGCAGGCTGTTCCTGAAATTGCTCCGATTTCATCTGTTCCGGAGGTTGCTTCCCTTGATCCCAACCAACTGATTCTTAATATTGCTGAAACCTATCAGAATTTAGGTCAGGTAGAGCCTGCTCAGGGAGGAGGAGTTGAGCAAGAGGTTGCTGAACCAGTTCAGACTGAAGCACCATGGCCTTTCCCTGCGCCCGATGTGAACAGTCTATCAGATTTTGAGATAGTTGCAAGGGGAGAGGCAACTGAGATGGTGGAGAGGAGATTCCCTGATCTTACTGAGGCTCAGAAGGAGGCAGTTGTGCAACTCCGCACTTTTGCCATGATCAGAAATGCTACTTGGTCTGAGCTCAGCCAGCTAGGAGAGTCCAGAGGATGGGACTGCATTGCAGATTTAGAAGCCGCCCTCTTTGATCATTTTGATGTAAACTCTCTACATCATCTGATCAAAATGGTGGATTTTATCAGAACAGTCCGCAGAACGTATCCTGAGCCTGAGACTCAGAAAGCTGAAGAGAGGGGAGAAGAGAAAGAGGTTGAAAGGGAAGTGGTGATAATTGCTGATGACGATCAGCCAGGTGGCACTGAGGGAGTCAGTGCACCGGCCGATGAAGCAATCCAGGGACTCGGGATTGCGGAAGCTTCAAGAGAGGGTCCACCAGGCTTGGTCCAAGTCGGAGGTAATTGGATTACACCCGAAGCACTTTATCTTAGCAATTCCTTACGAGCTCTTGGCAATCTGCACAAGAGAGTGATCCTCGTTGAGCGAAAATCTAAAAGGGTTAATTCAAATTCTGAATTGTTGAACAAGAAAGTGAAGAGACTGGACCGTGACCTGAATGATATGGCCACTGATATGCATGCAGCAATTGATCTCCTTGGGGAAGCTCGGTCTGAAATCAATGTAGAACTCACTGTCATTTCAGAACAAGCCAAGGATGCTATTCAGAACTGCAATCAGATGGTTTCAGATGTGCAGACTCAGCAGGAGACTAAACTTGCCAACTTTCTGGATCAACAACTGTCTGAAAAGGTTGATCAACTGGTTGATGAGAAGTTGGTCAAGTTAAGAACTGAACTGAAGGAGGACCTGCTGAGGGAGCTGTCTGCTCAGGAGAAGGAGAAAATTGCATCTGCTCTAGATTCAAGGATGGAAAACTTCGAGGGTCGACTGAAGGCTGCACACAATTCAGCCATTGATCAGCTCAGTATCGGCCTGAGAGGAATGGTAGGGCAGATTGGGCAATTGCAGGTGAAGCAGACTGAGATGGATAGTCAGTTCAATCTTTTGGCGGAGTCAGTGGATGAAGTTGTCAAACGTATTAATGACGATGATGCCAAAAAGGGGGAAGAAGGGAAGAAGCAAATTGCCACTACTGGCAAAGCTAAGAAGAAGAACTTTCCCCTTGAACTGAAGGCTGCGGATAGAAAGAGGACTAGATCCGTAGCCGCCATCGAAACTGCTGAAGGCTCAGATCCGAAGAAGTTGAGACCCTCTGAAGATTCGGCTCTCAAGCCGTTATATAAGGAGATGGAGGAACATATAATGCCATCTGGGCTGACCACTCAGAAGAAATTGGTGATGACTGATGCTGAAAAGATAGCAAAAATGAAAGAAATTTTGATGCTCAATCAGATCCAGCGCCTAAAAGAATCTAATGAGTATCTGACTTCTCAGGTCCAGAAGAAGAAATCTGTATCATCTGGATCTCGGATAAAGACTCAGAGGAAGATGGTGGTCAGACCAGATCTAAGTCATCCTCCATCGAAGTTTGTTGAAGACTTCATTCCGATTGAGATGCTGAAGGTTTGGATTCCAATCCGGAATAGGTGGGCATACCTATTCTATGTGGTGGGGTTATGGGACGATCAGACTGAAGAAAAAGACGTCATACTCCATCACTGGATGGCACAGGAGCATCCTGATCTATGGGCTGAAATCATCAGACATGCTGACGCTGAAGGTGTTGAGATCGCTCCTCTGGAATTCATCAAGTATCCTCCTCCACTCTTTAGGAATTCTAAGCAGCTGGACCGGAAAGCAATTTCTGAAGAAGTCGTCAGAGTAGGACGAGCTGCCGGGGCCGTTGCTGATCGGAACAGGATGAAGCAGGTCCTGAATCGAGTACTGGAGATGTACGAGATTCCACTGACTGCTTGGAATAAGGATGCAGATTAGATCAGGAGTTAGTTGTTTAGGAATTTTGTAATAGCTTCAGGATACTTGTATTTTCTTATCAATCAATGAAGTTATTTATTTTTCCTGAGTACAACTTCTTGTTGACTCCTGAATTTACTTTTCTGAATCCTTATCAAAAACTGTACTAACCCATTCCTTGTTTTCATCTTATAGACTAAGTACCTAGTTCGTCAGGTGGTACTGAGTTATTTTCACTGACTAAGTCAGTTAATTGTATAGATGAATAGGAATTTGCTTAAGGGTTTTGGCATCATCAAAAAGGGGGAAATTGTTGGGACAATCTGAGTATTTTGATTAGATCCCAAAACCCCTGATGAATTTGCCTAAGTATAGTGTTCAGGATAAAATAGTTCAGGATAGTTAGGTTAGAGATTCAGTACAGGAGGACCATGCTGAAGACTGAAGAATATTGGAGTCGACCCAATTTACTGAAGTCTGAAGTGTAAACCATCCTGAACGAGTCAGTCAGTCTCGCTGAAGATTGTCTGTTCTGGAGCTGAAGATCGAAGCCTGCTGATTCATCCTGAAGTCAATCCTGAAGTACCGTTGGCTGATGTTTCTACTGAGTACACTAAGCATACTCAGGACAGAAGTCAGTCAGTGAAGAGTAAGTGTCACCTATCAGGCTATGCTGAATGCACATAGGACCTGACTTAGGCATTGGTTCAGTTCACCTGAATTTTGTAAGTCCGAAGCAAAAAGGTAACACATACTGAGCTGAATAACCTATCAGGCTGTGCGGAATGCACATAGGACCTGACTCAGGCTGTGGTTCAGATCACCTGAATCATGTAAGTCCAAAGCAAAAGGTTATTTATGCTATGGGACAAGAGACAAAAAGAATGTCAGTAAGACTCCATTAAGACACACGTTCAGACTGAGTTATTAACAAGAGACTCAGAGCATTGAATGTACGAGGAAGGATAAATGTCTGAAGGTCAACTAGCCGTTATAGCGGAGAGCCAATGATCTTTCGACACGCAAGCACGGAGTCTGCGCAGCATTTAATGTGGCATTTAATACGTCTCAAAAAGGTTGCAGGTGATGTGACAACTTGCCAGAATAAGCATGGTGGGTAGGTCGAACAGTATTTCTAGCCTGCAATCTACCTAAAATAGGAAAGATTTGATTTGATCTCCTCCAACGGATCTATTTTGAATCTCGCCTATAAATATGGAGAACCTTGCACCCATTCAAGGTTAACGGGAAATTTCCAAGAGAAAACTCTCAAGAATCCAAGAACACAAAGCATATCATAAACAACACTCTGCAATTAAATTTCCCTAGTGTTGTAGTAGGATTCACTCTGTATTTGCTTAGATCGATAGCTCTATTATTTAGCATTGATTTGTATTCCTAGAGCTATCTTAGTTGGAAACCAGAATACCAAACCTCTCAAAGTGTGAGATAGGTTGGTTAGAAGGACTGGGACTTGTAAAACGCCCAGGGGTCAGTTCCTAAAAGAGGAAGTTGGCTACTCGTGTCCCTTGGCACGTAAAACCCAAGTACATATCCTCAGGGTTTTGAGGATAGCTTCCTGTTAAATCAGGTCGTGGACGTTGGAGTTGGTTATCTCCGAACCACGTTAAAAAGTCCCCTGTGTGCTGATTTACTGTTTTGTTCAGGATCATAAATGTCATCATATTAAACTGAACATACTGCATTGGTTTTAACTTCAGGACTGAATCAATCATCCTGAATCTGAATACTGTGCACTCAGCCTTAACCACCAATTTACTAAGCGACTCAGAGAAAATGTTTTCAGAAACTAAAACGAGTAGAATCTAAGGGCTCACTTTCCGCACGTACTCTGACTCACTGAGATAGTAGTCCAACTGACTCGCTTCCGAGCAGTCAGTAGGTTTGTTATCTCTACTGAGCTTCCGAGCACTTTACTCACACTCAGTTTATCTGACTCGTTACTGAACCGTCCCTGCTGCCCCTGTGGACATTTAGCATACTGAGTACTTCAGGGAATCCTGACTGAGTGCGTTAGAGCATTTTTCTGAGTCTTTCAGAAAAATCTGACATTAGTGTATTCCCCCCCCATACACTGATTTAACTCATTTCGGGACCAACAATCCTCTTCCTCTCCACCTTCGACTCGTCGAGGTTGTGTGGGATTCATCGTGGGAGGCTTCGTACGTATGTCTCGTCATTGTTTCCGGTGACAATTGAGTATAGTAAATGAGTTTTTAAAGAAATCTTTTCTAGCTCGTGTTTTCGAAGACAACAAATTCTTGAAAACACTCACAATTGAAGATATTCCTTGGACATCTTGAACCTTCTTTCCTTTGAAGAAGGAACTAACAAGAGGGCGAGCAGTGCAGCGAGCAAGGGAGCGAGCACCAAGGCGAGCAACCTAGTCCTGGCTTCATAAGCTTATCGCTTTGTCATACTCAGAGCCTCGGGCGACCAACATGGCGAGCAGCACAGCGAGCATTGGTGCGAGCAACTGGGGAATGGCCACGTAGGCTTGTTGCTTTGACACCTCTAGGCTCGGGCGAGCATGTGGGTGAGCATCCTGGCGAGCACGTAGGCGAGCAGCTTATACATTCTTGCATGTTTATACTTTGGTTATTATCTAATCTTCAAGGAAGAGCCTGTGATCGACTATATCGATCGATGGAGGAATCTCAGTCTCAACTGCAAGGACAGATTATCTGAAGCCTCTTCAATCGAGATGTACATCCAAGGCATGCACTGGAGCCTCCGTTACATTCTTCAAGGAATCTGACCGAAGACCTTTGAAGAATTAGCAACAAGAGCTCACGACATGGAGCTAAGCATGGATGCAAGAGGTGTCGAAGGTCCACCACTTCAAAAGCATAGCGACAAGTCTTATGTCAAGCCTTCAACTAAGGAATACATAACAGATCTACCTCGCGACAGGGGGCAAAGGGGGTTGACTCTGAAAGAGATGCGACAAAAAGAATATCCCTTCTTAGACTTTGATGTCTCCGGGATACTTGATGACTTGATCGATGCAGAGCTCATCGAGTTGCCTCGGATGAAACAGTCAGAAGAAGCTGGACAAACTGATGATCCAAAGTACTGCAAGTACCATCGGTTGGTAGGCCATCCAATTGAAGAGTGCTTCATCTTCAAGGAAAAGATCATGCAGCTGGCTCAACAAGGAAAGATAGAACTTGAAGAGGCCATCTGAAAATTCACAAGCCAATGCTCCTCGACATGAGCTTAAACTGTTTGGACTACTCCCTGATATGAGTATAAACTATCTTCAAATGCCCAAGTCAATGCTCCTCGGCAAGAGCATAAACTGCCTAGAAGACTCCCTGATACGAGTATAAACTGTCTATCAAATGCCCAAGTCAATGCTCCTCGACACGAGCTTAAACTGTTTGGACTACTCCCTGATACGAGTATAAACTATCTTCAAATGCCCAAGTCAATGCTCCTCGGCAAGAGCATAAACTGCCTGGAAGACTCCCTGATACGAGTATAAACTGTCTATCAAATGCCCAAGTCAATGCTCCTCGGCACGAGCCTAAACTGTTTGGACTACTCCGTGATACGAGTATAAACTGTCTATCAAATGCCCAAATCAATGCTCCTCGACACGAGCCTAAACTGTTTGGACTACTCCCTGATACGAGTATAAATTGTCTATCAAATCCAAATGCAAATCTCCTCGACACGAGCCTAAACTGTTTGGAAGACTCCCTGATACGAGTATAAACTATCAATCAAATTGAAATCATATCTCCTTGACATGAGACTAAACTGTTTACAAGTTGAAGACTCCCTGATACGAGTATAAACTATCTTCAAATCATATCTCCTTGACTCACGAGTTTAAACTGTATGTCACTCCAAGCCCACATGAGTATAAACTGTTTATGCACTCCCCAAATTAAATGGGATTTCTTTTTAACTACGTTATGGCTTGATCCTCTTATAGGGGTACGTAGGCAACTTAGAAGTCTCTAAGTCCAGTCATATTTCAATTATCTTGTTTAAGTTTGTATACTTAATAAGATGTTGAAAATAGAGGGGGCATAGAAGCTCAAATGCAAGCAACTGATGAAGTTTCCTTGATGAAGCAAATAATGGCGTTGGTTACAATGAAGCAAAGCAAAACTACAAGTGGAGCCTATCAAGCAATACAAAGTAGATCCTACACAAGCTATGCAAAAGGATTGATGTTCTTCAAGTCCTTCAAAGCAGCATCTAGCTTCAGCTGGGATTTCTTCAAGCTTTCTTCTATGGCGTACTCCAAAACTGGGATCTTCTTGATGACAAAGATACTCTCTGCAGCAGTTCAAGTCTTGTCTTGGGCACTCTGAAGAGATCGTTGTTGCTGCTCCAGCTTCACAAACAACATCTTCTTCTTCTTCTTCCTATTAGCTCATCGAGTTGCTCCTCTCGCCCCATCAACCGCTTGTTGCCTGCCCAGTAGCCAGTCTCGTGCACTCCTAAAGCAGCGCCCATATTTGTCTTCACTTGCATTCTCTTCAACATTCATTCTCATGGTCAGAAATTCGCATGCTTGCTCGAAGCTATCATGTTGTGTCTCCTGTTGCAAATGCTGATACATGCTTAGGCCAATCACTTTGTTGCAAAACTATTCAATGCTCGTGCCCTTGATGATAAGTGCAAGTTGTTTGCTTCACCGCTCACATCGATGGATCATGCAAAGTCCGAGTCAAATCCCACATCGCTATCTGGGATTGTCAAGAAGTCGCACATTCTGTCTGAGCTACCAGATCTGTATCAAGTCCTTCAAGCTCGTCTTCACGCAAAGCAGTTGTGGAATGACCATCACATCATAGTCAAGCTGCTTGCATGCTACTTTATGGGCCTCGTGCTTCTCTTCTCTACCGTCAGCAATGAAGGGCAACTCTACTTCGAAGCTTCAAAGCCACTTCTCTATTGAGTTGCTCTCCACTGCTCACGTGCCATCCAATGCACCCTTCATAGCTGTCACGCTAAGCTTGATGTTGTGATGTCAATTGCTCTGTTGGTACTTTGATCACTCGAAGGCCACATCCACGAATGAAGGTCTGTGCTACTGCTTGCTGCATCTCACCAACAAACTTTAAAGAGTCGTCCATCCTCTCTTGCTCAATGGCGATGCATTGTCCTAGTGTTGGCAAAGGCTCCACGTTGCTTGAATCAGAATCTTCATGATTTGCCACCTTCAAGATCAACACCTTGGATGCTTTGAATGTTGAGACCACTCTTCGATGCAAGATAAGTTCCCTCGTCCATTGGTTGATGCTCGCTGATGAAGATGATCGAGTGGTGGTTAATGCTCGATGTTGACAATGATCAAGTGGCGATTTATGCTCGCTGTTGAGAAAGATCAAGTGGCGGTTGATGCTTGCTGTTTGAGGACGATCAAATGGTGAACTCCAGACGATAACTTGACAGTCTTGAAGTGAATCATGTTGGAAGTTGAAGAAAAAAAAAAATTACAAGACAAAAGTGGGGATCAAAACTGACAAATGAAATAATGGGGACAAAGTTTATATTTAAACAATCTGATGGGCAAGAAATATAATTTCTTTAAAAAGCCTAAAGATGTTTGAATTTTTGGACCAAATAAATTATTTTTATTGGCAATGTTAAAGAAAGTAAGTCCACTGTTTTATTTGGATTTAATTGATTAAGGTCAAATTCATGGACCAATTTAATTGGGGATGTACACTTTAAATTAATTAAGATGGCCCATATTTTAATTTATTAATTGAGAAAGCCCAAATGCTTGTTCATGTAATTAAAGGCCCAAAAATGGTTCAAAGCCCAAGTCAAGGATTCATGTCCTGCAAATTCGCCAATGTTCTGGTGGTGGTCAACAGTTAAAAAAAAAAAAAGCTGACTTGCTGCTACCCGGAAAATGCCTAGAAGGTCATCTGCAAATCGCTGTAAATCCGGAAAAATGCAGAAAATCACCGTCAATTGCGCTGTTGAGTTACTCTTCGCGCAGATCAATCACGGCCCTGCATGTTACGCCCAAATATCCCCCGGAAATCATGCCGCCGCTGATGGAATTCTTGCCGTGAATCATGCTGTCAACCGTCATCAAGTCCACCGTTGTCGTGATCCACAAATATTGCTCCGGCCGTTTTGTTCTTCGCCGGAAGTTGCTTCATCTCCACGCCCAAATCACGCGCTGTCTCCGGAACTGCTAAGGCCGCTACGGGATCGGGACTCCACTCGCAACGCACCAATCCATCAATTTGCACCACCGCATTCCGTCTTCCAGGCCACGCTCGAACCTTGCTGCTGCGAAGTATGAAAATCGCGCTGCAAATCACACGCAATCATCCCCACTTCCGCCGGTTGAGTCAAGAAATTCCGCCATAGCCGGAAAGTCACCCCACCTAACCACAATCAGTCCATCGCCGGAAATCGCGCTGCAAGTCACGCCGGATGCTCTGCCTGAGTCGCACCGCTGCCGATCGCGAAAATTATCCACTGAAGATTGAACCGCCGATCTGGAAGCCGTTCACCATGCTGTGTCGAGCCCCTGTTTGTGCGAATCCACCCAAAAAGCCTCGCCGTCCACCGCTGCTCTGCCTTCTATCGGAGTCGCCCAAGACGTGTCCAGCCGCCTCGCGTCGCAGCCGATTCATGATCGCATTGCCAAATTCAAGACGTTTCCTCCCCCGGAATTGCCATGGAAGATACCGGAAATCAAGCAGTGCCGCCATAACAGAAAACTGCCACAACACCGGAATCCGCGCCGCGCGCACTGCCCGGAGACTAAGCAAGCCGCCGATTTCTCTCTGAATCTGGAATTGCGTTATGCCTCTGTTGCCACATTGCACATCTCCACGTGAACCAGCGAACCAGCCTTGTGCGCTGTTGAATCTGCCAAATCCGCTCTGTTTCCGACGCAAGCTCTCCACGAGGCCACCTACCGCCGATTGGACCGAGTCGCTGAAATCCTCACAGTACCAGTTCCATCAGATCGAGACCAGCAAAGTTCCGCCGCCAATTGTTGCCGGAAATTGAGCCGTCGCCATCTCTTTCTCCAATCTGAAATCTTCAAATTGCCGTAAAAAAAAATGGTGCCTTCACTCTTCAATAAAACCCACTGTTTGAAGAGTTGACTCTCTTAGTAATTAGAATGTCAAATGAAGAAATTAGATTGATTTTCATGTTTCATAAAAGATGAAATCTCGGCAAATCAGGAGGCGTACATGTTGGAAGCAAATATGCTGGGCTCGTGAAACTGGGCCAGCTAGCTAATTCAAATGTGGCTCAAGAAAAAGAAATTGCAATTGGGCCTAAATTCAGAAAAGAACTCTGGGCTCAAATAAAAAGAGTTGGGCTTTCAAAGATTGAGCTCAATTTGATGTCATCCAAATAAAATTTTAGGTCAAATCTGCCTAAGAAAATTAATTGGGTCGGTCCACGTATATCCACTCCTCCAAAAGAAGTTAAAGTTCAAGCGAGGATCAAATTTCGTGCTTCATTCACTCTAAGTCCAGAAATGACCGTGAACAAAGCACGAGGGGGCATTTGTAAGCATACAAAAATGGCACCCAATTAAATAATGACACGTGTATAAATTAAATAAATATCAACATATATTACTAATTTAATTTTGAGGATTTATCAAATTAATTCTCTAATTAAATAGTAAATTGATATTTATTGTACACGATACAAGTCATTATTAAATTACGAGTCTCCCGGTACTCGTAAATGTCAATAAATGACTGATTTGCCCTATTTATGAGGACGGTGGAAATCAATCAAGCCAAATTTGGTTGATTCATAAATATTGACAATCAAATCGGCATCAGCCAACCGGAGCGCGCCACGTGTCAGCGCAAGAAAGGAAGGTCTTCACCTTCAAACCCTATAAATATGGGTCTTTCTTATTCATTCTCAAGCGGTCCACACCCATCAAAGACGAACGAGCAGCATAAATCCTCTCTACGAGCAAAACTGCGAGCTAAGAAGATCTATCGATCCAGCTCTTCCAAGATTCAAGCATTCTTCATCAAATCTGAAGAAGTTCTTCGAATGTTCAAGCCGTTCTTCGTCAAAATCCTCCAGAAATATCGTTTGATCCAAGACAAGAGGCCAAATCCCTCAGATCAAACGTTTTTCTAGAAGAACACCTTGAAGATCATCAAGCGTTCTTCGCCGACTTCAACTGTTCTTCGCCAAATCCAGCCAGAAACATCCTTCGATCAGAATCAAGGAGCTTCATCCCTCTGATAAGACGTTTCTACTTTGAAGATCAACTCGAAGACAACAAGTGTTCATCACCATCTTCAAACCGTTCTTTGCCAAGTTCAACCACAACGCACTTCGATCAGAGATCAAGGTCTAAGACCCCTCCGATCAAGTGTTCCAGATCAAATCCAGACTTGAAGATTCGTAGATCGTTCTTCATCAAATTTGAAGCGTTCTTCATCAAAATCTTTCAAAGACCTTGCTCGATCCAAAACAAGACTTCACCGTCCTTGGATCAAGTGTTTCAAGTCAAACCAAGTCAAAGTCAAGCCAGTCAAGTCAATACCAAAGCCAAGTCAAAGTTGAAGGAGAATCAGAGGACATAGCTAGAGAGAAGAACCCAATATATTCAAATAAATTCAATTGTATTTCATTCAAGTGTTAATAATATTTTTATTTACACAAGAATTGTTATCACAGTTGTTGATAGAATTTCTTAATCGTGTTCGTTTATGTGGCTCTTTATAACGGATTAATTCTACCAAACAATAATCTTGTGATTTTATGTTCTTGGGGAGGGAAAGAGTTTAGAGAGAGGAATATTGCAGTAGGGATTGTATTAATTGTGTGAAATGTGGGAAATTGTCCAATAATTACAAGAGAGGTCTTATTTATAGGTGTGCCAGTGTGAGACGGCACCTTACGAGCCTATATGGCTTCCGGGGTTGACGAGGGTCCGTAACCCTCGTCTTGGTCCCTTATACTGCTCCCTATGTTGTGCCTCGTCCTACTACTATGCCTTAGACTAGATGGGCCTCATTAAAAACCTCGCCGTAAACCACCCTTGTGGATAAACCAGATGGAGGGAAAAAGAGCGCGCCATCGGGGTCCTATCGACCAACAGACGAGCTCATGGGCGAGCTCAGAGGTGAGCACTCGGGCAAGCTCATGGGCGAGCTCTGGTGCCCTTGGCGTTGTATAACAGGTGGTGTCTCGGAGGTCGGCGCCCTGGATGCTGGAGGTGTGTTCTGCACTCCAACGAGCTCATGGGCGACCTCCCAGGTGTTGGGCATCTTGATTCCCTAATTTACTTCGAGTAGCTCACCCATCAACAATTACCTCCAGCTCGCCTTCATCATGACTCATGGCATGTGCAGGCGAGCTGGCATGCGAACTCTCGGGCAAGCTCCTGCAAGGCGGTCTCTCGAGCCGACGTGGGTGGAGTCCGAGGCGTCGTGCGCGTCTTTGTAAGTGTCGTTTCCCGCGCTCATAATAATAACTTTTCAAATTCCTTGCAAAAAGGTCTTTGGTCTCTCAGGAAATTCGAGCTCGCGCCCCATGTCTATAAATAGGCGAAATTAAGACAATTCCTCACTTTGCTTCTTCACTTCTCAGAGCGCATTTTTGGCAATCGTTTCTTTGCTCCCGACGTGTCTCCGAGCATCCCCCAAGGTAGAAATCCTGATTTTTCTTCTTTCTTATTTCAAATTCTTTTCGTTGAAAATCGAAACTTTCCGGCGACGCCTCTACCATGTCTGAGAACTCCTCGAGCCGCACCACTTCGAATCGTGATTTGGGAAAAGAACCAATGACTGAGGACTGTCCAAACCCCCAAGTGATACCTGTGATCATCTCCTCGGGCTCTGGGGCGAGCTCTGAAACTCTCCCGGACAGTGGTGAGCTCCTGGGGTCGGTTCGTTCTGACTCTGGAGAGCGGGCTACTAATTCTGGCAAGCAATCCTCACTCCGCGAGCTCTGGGATTACTCTGAACGAGCTTCGGGGGGAGCCGTGGCCCCGGATGAAAAAGAGGTCACCGAGATCAAAACTCAGGAGGAGGTCACCGAGGTTAGGGACGGCGACATTGCTGGCGAGCTAGCCCGCGAGGTCGACGAGGAGGTCGGCGAGGATAAGGGGACTGAGGTCACTTATGAATACCTCCGTTTTATTGACTTTCCCTTTCCCAAGCTTCCGGAACATCAAATCCCCACTGAGGTCGTGCATGACTTCGACTGGAATGAATATGTGAGGGCCCACGAGGCGAGCTTCCCCTTGTCCCGGCGAGCTCCAATCCTAAAGGCCGCTGGCAAATCTGACCTCAAAGCAAACGGGGTGGAGAGCATCGTCAGCGAGTATGCCCTCCCGGATATTCGGAGGCGGTTCCGTATTCCGTTGGACATATTTATGTATGCCGCTGAGGAGAAAGAGCGAGCCGACCTCTCCCCTGCCGGACTCACAGCTATCAACTATCACACTCTGAAAGCCGGGCTCACCCTGCCCCTTCACCCCACCATCGGGCAGTTTCTGGCGGACACGGGCCTCGCCATTACATAGCTTACTCCGAACGCATGGAGCAACCTCTTGGCAGCTCTGACCGTTTTCGGCCTCGAGGGCTATGAAGTTCTCATAGCTCGCCGTCTCATACGTTGAGACCGCCGGATTGCTTATCACTTATCTTGCAAGTGCAGGTCCCGCTGCCGAGCTCCTGCCCGTTGAAATTCCTGAAGCCTACCACTTCTTAGCTCGGCAGCTGAGGATGGGTAAACCTCGTCCGGGAAGGGAAGGCATCCCCTCGGGAGCTGTTCTGGATGCGATGAAAAAGCTAGAGCTCGCCAAAGCCGCTGATAAGGCTGGGGGCTCTGGCTCTCAGAGGACCTCGGCGCCTTCCTCAACAAAGGAGAAGGTCGCCGGCATTAAGAAAGGGGTGGGCCGATGTTCAAACCCTGAACGGGGCACCCAACCCCCTCAGCCCCACCAGACGAAGCGAACTCTCCACCGGGGAGATGGCTCGCGAGTGAGTGAAGAAGAAGCTCGCCCCGTCAAGCGAGTTAGGAATGAGGGTGGCTCCGTCGAGCACAGCGACCGAGGGGGCTCTGGATCAACCCAAGCGGGGTCAGGGCGAGCTCTTGTGACTCAACCTTCACAAGCGCCTCCAACTCCTCAGAGTGCGCCCCCGCCGTCTCCCTACGGGGTCCCTATCCGGGATGATACCCTCCTTGGGCTCAACCCTGATAGGTTCGGGTAAGTGGGCGATCTCTTTTGAAGTTGGAAGCCATTGTGATTTTCATGATTTTTGCTAACTGATTCGAGTGTGTGCAGGTATACTCCAGCCGAGCTCCCGCTGCGACCTGAATCTCTTCACACCGTCGAGCGGTGCAAGGCCCTGAGCTCGCCGAGGGATCTTCCAGAGGGGTCAGCTCACCGGATATTTACTGAGGCCCCCAAGTACCTCTCCGCCTCGGAGCTTGCCATGATAGAGAGGCAAAAGTCCGCCGACAAGGTGAGGTTGGCAATGCATTATGCTTGCGCAGCAATGGCGGCGGCCCAACTCATCACCGATGAGATCACTGCCGCGGACAGAGCTCGCCACGACGCGAGGAAAGCGCTCAATAAAGTGGGTGACGAGTGGAAAAAGGCTCTTGAGGAGCTCGCAAGGGCGGAAACCAAGGCGAAGGCTTCACTGGAGGCGAAGCGGCTCGCCGTCAAGAAGGTAGAGAAACTTCAAGCCGACCTCTGCCAGCAACAGGCCGAGCTCGATGAAGCTCGCCGAGCACTTACCACACGGGACGAGGAGCTCGCTCGGGCCCGGGATGAGGTAGGGCTCCTTCGGGATCAGAGCCGAGCGAATTCAGAGGAGTGTCAGAGGTTGCGGGATGAGGTCGCCGCCAAGGCCCTAGAGATCGCCGAGCTTAAGAGTCGCTCTGATGTCGCCATCACACCTGAGGCATTGGAGCTCGCCGAGGTGGTCGCCACTGACAAGGGCTATGTGCTTTGTTTTGCTGAAGTTATCCGCTCCTTCCAATGGGCGTGGATCAATAATGATAGCGAGTGGGAAGCCCTTGTCAGCGAGTTCGAAGACTGTTTGGAGAAGTCAACGATCCCCCCGGCACGGAGCTAAACATCGGAGACCTCGCGGGATATGGGATCAATCTCGACGCTGCTCGTAAAAAATTCAATATTATTCAGACGAAGCAGGTCTTGACTGCCGACCTTGCCCAGGAGGCCGAGAATGCCGAGGGGGATGTTGGAGGCGAGGTCCCGCCGACGTTGGAGCAAATACAGGAGGCCTTCGGGGACGCGATGATTAACATAAGTGAGCTCGACACCAGTGGACTCTCTGGGAACATCACCTCGGATGTCGAGCTTGCCCTTCTCATCAGCCAGGTCGCCCCTGCTCTAGAGGTCGCCGATCCCGAGGTCTAGGCTGGCTTTTCTTGCTTTCATAGTTCAGTTTTAATAGGTCGCCGGGTTGTGAAGCTCGCCCAGAAGGAGCTCCATTTTTGTAGCTTTTGCTTTTTTGTTTAAGTAGATTTAGCTCGCCGGGCACGTGCAGCTCGCCCAGAAGGAGCTTTTTGTAGTTCAAAGATGGCCAGCTGGTCGGCCTTTGTGGCCAACACTGCTACTCATACTTAGGATTTTTTCAAGTATATTTTTGACTTGAAAATTCCTTAAGTATCTTTTGAATATAAGTCGAGCATTTTTTGTCCAACTCTTTTCACTTATGTATTTGCGCTTTTACGTTATAACTTTTTAAATAGCTCGTTCTTGTTTATTTTTCCGGTACATAGTTGTTCATTTTATTCTACTTTTGAGAAGCGAATCGTTCATTTTACGTCACTTTTGACTACGAATTGTACCTCTGTTTTGAGAGTGCGTATTCTTCGTCTTACGCCGCTTAGGGCCGTGAATTGCTCGTCATAGGCCACTTAGGGTGGCGAACTGCACTTCGATTGATTCACGTTGGGCCATTGGGTTTCATGAACCTTGCCTTAGACATTTTTTCATCTTTTTCGCGAATTTTTCTAACTTATGGCAGTAGGTGCTTAGCAACCCTTTAAGAAGGGTACCTTCGCGACCTTGGGCACTTTGGCCTTTGCCTTCGAGGTATTTAATTACAACTTTTGGGACCTTGGTCCTTGCGCATTGCGGATTTTCTAGTACGTGGGCGAGCTGGGCTTGGCGAGCTCCCTGGAGCAGTGGTCGACCTGGTGCAGCTCGCCTGGTTGGAGAGCTGCACAGGTCCAAACACTTTGGAATTTTTCTGAATTTTTTCTGAATTTCTTTGACTTTATAATTTTTTTGACTTTTTATAGCAACGTAATTTACATCGGTTGCCATCGACATTTCGGATGTAAACCTTCGACTAGTCTACTACAGGATTCTAGTCTATTGGTAGAACTTTTTCAGATGTGCCGCGCTCCAGGTGTATGACGAAGCTTTACCTTCCGTGTCTTCTAGATCATAAGTACCGTTTGGCCAGGCTGCGGTGACCCAGAACGGTCCTTCCCAGTTTGAACCGAATACACCTGGTGGGGCCATCAATTTGTTTTTTAACACCAGGTCTCCGACCTTGAATTTTTGGTCTCGGACCTGAGAGTTGTAATACTTTTCTGCTCTACGCTTGTAGGTGGCGTTCTTCATTTCCGACGAAGCTCTGATCTCTTCGATCAGATCCCTCTCTACTGCCAGGGCTTCGTCATTCTTTTCTTCATTATACCCCACCACCTTCCAAGTCTTGTTCTGGACTTCGACCGAGACCACGGCTTCAGTCCCGAAGGCTAGGGCAAATGGGGTCTCCCCGGTGCTGGCCCTATAGGAAGTTCTATAAGACCATAGGACCTCCGGGAGTTCGTCTGCCCAGCTCCCTTTCTTTTCCTCAAGGCGGAGCTTCAATATGTGTTTCAGAATCTTGTTCACCGTATCGACCTGGCCGTTCGACTGGGGATGGTATGGAGTTGAGTAGTGCTTCTTGATGTTCCATGAATTGCAGAAGTCTCTCAACTTTTGTCCGTCGAACTGCCTTCCATTATCCGTGATGATCGACTGCGGAAGCCCAAATTTGCAGGTCAAGTTTTTCCATATGAAGCCGATCATCCTTTCTTGGGTTATTGCTGTGAGAGCTTCGGCCTCAGCCCACTTAGTGTAGTAGTCTACTACTACAACAGCAAGCTTTACACCGCCTCTACCAGGTCGAAATGGGCCGATCAAGTCGATTCCCCATTTTGCGAAAGGCCACGGGCTGAAAACCGACTTCAGCTGGTTGGCTGGGGAGTGGATGTTAGGTGCAAAAAGTTGGCACTTTCGGTACCTTCGAGCGAAGCTGATGGCATCTTTGCGAAGAGTGGCCAGTAGTAGCAATGCCTGATCGTCTTGTATGCCAATGCTTGCCCCCCAACGTGACTCCCACAAATCCCTTCGTGAATTTCTTCTAACACATCGGACCCCTGCTTCTTGGTTAGGCACTTGAGTAGGGGTAGAGAGAATCCACGTTTGTAGAGTTGGCCATCCAGCAGTGTATATCTGGCAGCTTGCTTTACTAGCCGGCTAGCTTCCCAGGTGTCCACGGGGGTTGTTCCGTCCGTTAAGTATTTTTGGATTGGAGTGCACCAATCTTCATCCTCTTCACTGTCCTCCTGCCCCCCACTCGAGGTTTGATTTATCTTATAATCAGATGTCAAGTGGTTTTTGAGTGTGGTGATTACAACCTACGTGAATTCGGCTTCACCGTTGCTAGTAGCTAACCGGGCTAGAGCATCTGCTTGTGTGTTTTCTAGCCGCGGTATCTGATTGATGTAAACCTGCATAAACATCGAGATCAGATGCGCGGCTATTTTTTTGGTAGGTCATCATCTGCTGGTCTTTTGCCTCATATTCCCCCCGGACTTGGGATATTATTAGCTGGGAATCTCCGAAAACTTGAAGATTGGTTGCCCCCACAGCTAATGATAGCCTAAGTCCCGCTATCAACGCTTCATACTCCGCCTCGTTGTTGGTTGCTCGAAAGTCGAACCAGATTGCGGAGGTGAAGACTTGTCTGTCTGGGCTGATCAGGACCACGCCGGCGCCTGCTGCTATGCTGGTTGATGATCCGTCTACGTAGAGATGCAACAGAGCTATACGCCCCCTCGTCGGATCTTGTGGGAAAGTTAGCTCGACGATAAAGTCGGCGAGCGCTTGTCCCTTGATCGCTGTTCGGGGTGCATAGGTTGTACCGTATTGGCTGATCTCTAGTGACCATTTCAGTAGGCGTCCGGCGGTGTCTGGGCGCTGTAGTATGTGACGTAGTGGGAATGTTGTCAGCACCTATACCGGGTGGTCAAAGAAGTAGGGCCTCAATTTTCTAACACTCATCACCAGTGCATAAGCCAGCTTCTCTGTTGGGGTATATCGTAACTCAGCTTCATGTAAGACTTGGCTCACGTAGTACACTGGTAGGTGTGTTTTCGCCTCTTCTCGGACCAGGACGGAGCTGATGGCCACCTCCTACGCGGCTAGGTATAGATACAACTTCTCCCCAGGTATCGGCTTTGACAGGACCTGCGTATCTGCCAGGTATGTTTTGATGTCTTCGAAGGCCCGTTGGCATTCACTTGTCCACACGAAGTGGTTTTTGAGGTGGAGCTTGTTGGCTTTGGCCGCCTCTTTGTACCTTTGTGTGTTTGCCTTAATCGCCTCGAAGAACGGACGATTTCGGTCACCGGACCTGGAGATGAATTTGTTCAGGGTTGCCATGCACCCAGTCAGCCTTTGAATTTTTTGGACGGAATTGGGTATACCCATCTCGATTATACATTGGACCTGTGTCGGGTTGACCTCAATTCCACGTTGGCTAACTAGGTGCCCCAGGAACTTTCTGGAGTGTACGCCGAAGCTGGTCTTCTTGGGGTTTAACTTCATGTTGTAGTGGCATAATATGTCGAAAGTCTGCTTTAGGTGGTCGAGGTGGTCCTCCTTTCTCAGACTCTTGACAACTATGTCATCTACGTACACCTCCATGGATTCGCCAATGTGTTGGTCAAACATTTTGTTCACCAATCTTTGGTAGGTGGCTCCGGCGTTGATGAGTCCGAACGGCATCCTTTCCCAGCAATACATGTTCTTGTTGGTGTAGAACGCTGTATGTTCCCGGTCATCTGGGTGTAGAGCTATCTGGTGATAGCCCGCAAAAGCATCCATAAATGTCATCATCTCATGGCCTGCGGTGCTATCCACCAGCTGGTCGATGTGAGGCAGCGGGAAGTTGTCCTTCGGACATGTTTTGTTCAGGTCCGTGAAGTCAATGCAGAGTCTCCAAGTCCCATTGTGTTTCTTTACCAGGACGGGGTTCGCGACCCACTGTGGACACAATGCTTCCTTGATGAGCCTGTTGTCTAACAACTTCTCCACCTCAACTGTTAGAGCTGCATACTTGTCTGGTCCGTACTTTCTCCGCTTTTGGCGTACGGGTCTTCTCGTCGGGTCTATGTTAAGTCTGTGGCAAGCATGTTCCAACGGGATCCCTGTCATGTCTTCATGGGACCAGGTAAACACGTCCAGGTTGGTCATTAAGAACAGTTCATCCTCGACCGGTACGGTTCAGGTAACTCAGGACCGATGAAGAGTTCTAAGTCCCTTTCCGGGTCCACCGGGAGTGCCGTCAATTCCTCCATGGGGGTGGCTTTTCTCTTTTGACTTTTCCACCTCAGGTCGCTGATGAACTCGTCCCATTCCTCTTGTGACATCTGCGCAGGTTTGTGACCTATGCGCGGTTCGAGGTTATCGGGTTGGCTTTTAGCTTAGGCAGGTTCATCACCTGTTAGTACCCCCGGTGTTTTGTCCACCTGGGATGGTGCGGTGACTTGGGGAGTTGGGTCAACGTCTATTGGTGTTGGTTCGTGACCTCCAGCAGGTCCCCCATCTTGGGCTTCATCAACCACCTCCATGAGAGCAGGTTGTTGTTCCTGCGCAGGTACCGACTCTTGCGCAGGTCTCAATACTTGGGTTTCTTCCAAATCCTCCATTGGTGTCGGTTGTGTGTCCTGCACAGGTCCAGTGCCTTGGTTGATTTCTAACAAATCGCCTACCTCCATCATCTCAGTTTCGACCGAGATAACGTCTAGGATGTTTGGCTCGTCTGTAGGAATCTGTACGTTCTCTTCGAGGATGTGGACCTGCGTAACAGACTTCTTGACCCGACCGTCTTTGATTTGGAGCAAACACTCTCGTGCCTTTTTCTGGTCACCTTTTATAGTTCCGGCACCTTTTGGAGTTGGAAATTTTAAACAGTAGTAGTAGGTCGAACACGCCACTTTGAATTCATTAATAAACGGGCGGCCAAGGAACCGGTTGTAGGAGGACTGCTGGTCGACAACTAGGAAATCTATGAGCCTAGTCAGTCTCCTTTCGGGATCCTCAGCCGATACAAGCTGGACACTCAACCTAACACTACCTAGGGGGACGGTTACAGCTTCTCCGAACCCCACTATCCTAGCATTGCTAGGTTCCAGATACGACACGAAATCACCTAAGGCATCTAAGGTGGATTTAAAGAGAATGTTGGTGAATGCGCCGGTGTCCACAAGTAGCCTGTGAACTCGAACGTTTATGATGTTGGCGGTTATCACCAACGAGTCGTTGTGGGGTATCAGTACCCCCTCCAGGTCCGCCGAAGAAAATGTTAGCTCATCAGTAAGCTGTGAGACACACCTGGGGCCGGAACTGCCTTCCTGGACTTGGTTTATGGCCCGAATTTTGGCCTTCCTCTTTCTCTTGGACATGGAGGATCCCCCGTCCTGGAGACCTCCGGCGGCTCCGATCTCCTCCTCGAGAACCAAGAGTTCCCGGGTGGGCTCCATGTTTTGCTAAGGTTGGGGAGGTGCCCTCCGTCTGTTATGGGGACCAGGTTGGTCCGCTTCCTCCTCCTCATCATCGGAGGTAGCCCTCCTCTCGAACCTTGGCCTCTTAGCTGGGGCCTTCTTCACGAACTCGGCCAGCTTCCCATCCTAGTAAAATTTCCAGAGTTATTTGAGGAGGTCTCGGCATTCGCTGGTGAAGTGGCCGATGGCCTGATGGTAGGCACATAATTTGTTGGGGTTGAGCTTCGTACGGTCTTGGCGGATCCGCCTTGGCTCCTCCAGCATGGCCTTGCCTTTGACGGCAGTGAAGACGTGGTCGACGGAGATAGTGAGGACTTGATTGAGCTTTTCTTTGAGCTCGTCTCCCTCACCAAAGGCCTTTAAGTTCCGGGGGGGCTTTGTAGGTGCCCCCGGACTTCTTCCCGTAGGGTTTTCTTTCTTCGTGGGCACCAACTTCTTTGACCAGTGCTTCCTGCATGACCGCGAACACCCCCGCCTTATGACAAAATTTGGTGTAAGTGTTGGGACATGCGAGGTGCATCTCCTTCCAGAGGTCGGTGCCCCTCTTGAGTCCGGCCATCGCTGCGACGACCTTGGTGTCCTCGCTCACCGGCTTGCCTTCTAGCAGGATTTTGTCGAACCTTTTCAGGTACTGCTGGTCGGTCTCATTCTCGCCTTGATGGATGTTGGCGAGTCGGTGCTTCTGGGTAAGGTAGGATCCGAACCCAGAGAAGTGGGCCAGGAACTCCCGCGAGAGTTGGCCAAATGAGCAGATTGACCCCGGGGCGAGTGAAGAGAACCAGCGGTGAGCTAGGTCCCCTAGGGTCAGTGGGAAGTTCCGGTACTGGGTGGAGTCGGTGGCGCCAACCGAAATCATGAAGTCCGCGTACTTGGCCAGGTGGACTTTCGGGTCAGATTCACCCTCGTACGCGGACATCACCGGGAACTGGATTTTCTTCTGGACCGGTGCGCGAAGGATGGCAGGTGCCAATGGAGATGCGGGGAGAGTCGTGGCGTCAGGTCTGTCAGACTTGGCTGCTACTTGTGCTTGTAGCATTTCGACGGTATTTTTCAGTGAGGTCAGCTCGTCATCACGGGTCACCTCCGGCAGAGGCTGCTCAAAGGTCGTGCGTCTCGCGGACGCACGTCCCCGAGGTGCCTCACTCTGGGGTGACCTCTCAGTGGCGGGCTGGAATTGACGTCCGCCATGGGGACCTAGCCGGTCAGTGGCGGGCCTCCTCAACCTTTCGTGGGTGGACCTGCGCGGTTGTTGGTCGGAGTCCCCGTGGGACGCCGCTGGGGCCACAGTCCGCTTATTTTCCCCGTATCTCAGGCCCAGGCGACCTTGGAGGACTTCCCACCTCTGTGATTGGTGGGTGCCAGATGCCCCGGTGTAGGCCGACTCCCTTCCGGTGTAAGGAGTGGGATCCTCCTCCACCATTTTGGCCTTGCCGGTCCTCTCCTTTCGCTGGCGAGCTTGTGCCGAGCTCGCCTCCTACTCGGTGGGGAGGACACTGAAATCCCCCCGGGTCTGGGTGCCCTGGGTGGGCCTGGTCTGCTCCCGGGCTTTGGCAGCTGGAGCTCGCCTGGGTACCAGGGCGAGCTCGTCCTGCTGCCTCTGCTGCAACCTTTGTAAGGACGCGATGGTGCGTTGGAGCTCGTCGGGGTAGCTGGCCAGGTCCCTCAGGGCGGGGACCAAGTCTTCCTGGGTCACCACAACTCGCGGAGGTCGCGGAGCTGCGGTGCTCCTCTGGAGAGGTGGTTGTGAGGTCTCCACCACCTGGCGCGAGGTCTCCACCTCGGCCTGGTTTTGGTCACCTCCTTTGGACCTTCCCGCAGCTGCGGAGGCCTGTCCTTTGGCCGCTCGAGTGTTAGCCATTTTTGGATTTCGTAGGGGGTAGCTTGCTGCAGGTCGCCGGAGTGAAGGGAGGTCGCCGGGATGGAGGTCTTCGGGATGGAGGTCGTCCAGCTTGGGTGGAGCTACGTAAGTTTTCGTCTAGCCTCGCGTGTGACAAATTATACGGGGTCCGGTTTATTCGTGTACACGCGCGCATTTGAAAACTTGTCCCGGACAGATTTCGTAAAATCCGAAAATTCAGGTTTTTGTCCGGAAATCTGGGTTCTTAGTTCAAGGGATAAAGATGTATGTGTATCTTCAAGTGTTCTTGAGTTTTATCAAGAACACCTTCAAATCTTCAAATCTTCAACAAACCCTAATTTTTTTCAGATTCGACGGCCCTCCTTCTAGCGCCAAATTGTTGATAGAATTTCTTAATCGTGTTTGTTTATGTGGCTCTTTATAACGGATTAATTCTACCAGACAATAATCTTGTGATTTTATGTTCTTGGGGAGGGAGAGAGTTTAGAGAGAGGAATATTGCAGTAGGGATTGTATTAATTGTGTGAAATGTGGGAAATTGTCCAATAATTACAAGAGAAGTCTTATTTATAGGTGTGCCAGTGTGAGACGGCACCTTACGAGTCTATATGGCTTCCGGTGTTGACGAGGGTCCGTAACCCTCGTCTTGGTCCCTTATACTGCTCCCTATGTTGTGCCTCGTCCTACTACTATGCCTTAGACTAGATGGGCCTCATTAAAAACCTCGCCGTAAACCACTCTTGTGGATAAACCGGACAGAGGGAAAAAGAGCCCGCCATCGGGGTCCTATCGACCAACAGGCGAGCTCATGGGCGAGCTCAAAGGTGAGCACTCGGGCGAGCTCATGGGCGAGCTTTGGTGCCCTTGGCGTTGTATAACAGGTGGTGTCTCGGAGGTCGGCACCCTGGATGTTGGAGGTGTGTTCTGTACTCCAACGAGCTCATGGGCGACCTCCCAGGTGTTGGGCATCTTGATTCCCTAATTTACTTCGAGTAGCTCGCCCATCAACAACAGTAATATATGATTTATATTCCGTGTTGTATGGAATGAGCCTGTGAGCTTTGTATATGATGTGGAATGAACTTGTGAGCTCTATATGTGTTGTAAAAGGAGTCTGTGAGCTCTATAGTTGATGTGGACTGAACCTGTGAGTTCAATATTCGGTGAATTTTATTAAAGTGTTATTGATTGCACGAGCATCATGCATATCATGCATTAACATGTGAAAGTTTTCAAACTTGGTGTGATTGGCCGCTGATTATGCATCGAGGGCGGAAGGGCGACCTGAGAAGGAGCGACATAGGGAAACCTAGCGTAGGCTACCTAGCGTGGGCCAACGTCTATATCTATGGTGTGTTTATGTTATAGAGGGGACCTTTGAACGGATGGGGGGTCAAGTTTGGTGATGGACCTCGCTAGGCAGTTGGGGGATGATCTTCACCGTGTGATTTGATGGGGAGGGATACTTCCTGGTGGACATAAGGGGCGCGATGGGGGGACCCTTGTTGGGCCACAGGAGGGTGGTCCTCACGTCGGGTCATACTTATAGTGGCCACTTGATTATATATATTTATTGGAGCTTTGTGCTCGTGCCGGTGCATAACAGTGTGTCGGGGGCCCTTAATAAGTATTTCAGAAATAAATTGATGTTTTCAAATGAGAGTGCATTGTGCATGGGAAGGATTTTTGAGCGAAACTTCACATCATGCATAATTTCTGCTTACTGGAGTAGCTGCGGCGCTTTTGCAGGCTTGTTGAGTTGCGGTGTACATAGATGACGACCTGCGGGCAGGACCGTGACTTGTTTTACTTCCGATGTAGTATATTATGTATGTTTTAAACTTGTATTGTATTATATTGTAAAATTATGGATTATGTTGTATGGTTTTGGAGGTGGAGTAGTTACTTGTGTGGTTTGAAACTACTCTTGTGAATGTAAACAAGTTATTGGGTTTTATATAGTGTTATGTTGTCGAAACAGAAAAAAAAAATAGCTGGTTTTCAGGTTGAGTTTTATTTAAACTGGTCGTATGTTTGTGTGTGATAAGTGTGGTCGTGTCAAAACTTGTTCATGATAAGTTTATCATGAACTATTTTCCTATAATACTTTGCCAAGAAATATATATATATATATATATATACACAAAAAATGGTGTATATATATATATATTTTTTGGACGGTTAATGGATAAAGTGGCCAAATTAATTTGACTCTAATTAAATCGTGGATCACACTAGATTACCAGAAGTAGTATATAATCCAATAATAAAGTCGATAATCACCCATTTAATTTATTTCCGAACTCGTTCAACCCTTTCCATATTTTCAAGGTTGAAATATCTTTTTAAAAGTTTTATGTAATACAATTGTACAAACTAATTAGTCATATTTAAATGCAGACTACATAAGGTTTTTGGGTTTGTGGGGAACTCTTCCATACAAATATTTGAATGATATTACTCGTTGCATTAAATGATATTATTTAAAAATTAATCGCTAGTTGAATGATATCATTTTCTTCACTTAATTGTATTATTTACACTAGTCATATTACTTTAAAAATACATTTATTTATTAATTTATTTCATCATAATTAAATTTTTCTAGGTTCTGTGTGATTGAAAGAGTTTTTCCATTTCTTAGGGGTAAGTTTGATATGCACTAAGTAATATAGTGCAATTTAATTCTTTTCCTTTTAATAATATCAACAATTTTAATTGAAAGGTGTAATTGTTTTTAATTTGTGTTTTTTTAATAAAAACAACAAATATAATTAAATACACTTAATTACACGCTATATCTAAATCTATGCATACAAGGCTTTGTCAAAACATACATATAGTCTAATTATTTAACATGTTTATAATAGATTCATGAAGAAAAAAATGAACTACTCGAGGCCATCTTTTAAGTGAAAATATATGTTTTCAATGAGAATTATAAAAAAGAAAAAAAATTGTCTTCCATGCATTATATATATCATGCAACTTAAGTGTATATTTTAAAAAAATAATTTATTGCTAAATAATTATTTTTATTTTTATTAAAAATGATTTTATCACAATTTGACAATTAAGGACTAACTTTCAATATTGATAAATATAACTTGTTAGCAATAACATAAATAATATTTTTAATATACATTTAAATTGTATATGGTACACTCTTACATGAAGAGACCTACAATTTTTTTATTTTTTTTTAAGTTTCAAATGTGCATTAGACACGCAACATTTCTGGGAATTTATAGAAAGAAATAAAAAGGAAGCTCTCACCTCCCGACATATCCATCACCTTATAATTTTTTTTTTCTTTTTCCATATTGTATCAATCTGTCTCTCGTACTTATTAAGAAAAGTTTTAAAAAAATAAAAAAATTTGTCTTGATTTGTGATGGAAAAGATTTTTACATCATTCAATGGGCAGTAGTGAGTAATGATGCAGTACCCACTTAAAAATGAAATAAAATTACTACATCTGTCCTCCAAAAATTTGCGGTACTTTTGGGGGCACGGCTTTAAAAAAATGTAATGAGTAGAATGTGTATGGTTGTGAGTTAAAATTTTTAAAGGTGGAGTGTCGGAATATCGCTCTTACCTTGGTTGGTGCATGTGATTTACCCTAGTTTGGGGGTGTTGCCTCTTGGTATATATTGTGTTCCTTGGTTTAGTTGAGCTTATACATGCATTGTTTGTTCATCGATTCTTTGCAAATCCTATTTTCATCACTCTTTTCCAAATTTTTAGGATCCTGATCCGAAAAAGTTTGGGGGGGTGTGTTCGTTTTTCAAATTTTGATTTGCAATGATAATTGATGTGATTTGTGAGCTCTAGAAAGGTGTGATGAGGAGATTTCTCTTCCTACTTGGCCAAGAAGGACATTTTCATGTGTAAGTGGCAATTCACTCTCCTATTCTTAATCCCAACTCAAGGTATGTCTTTACACTTATCTCTATATGTGTTTCCATTCTTAGGTTTAGTTTGCTTGATCTTTAGATTGCTATTTTGAGCTTAAGTGTGATTCTTGTTGTATTGTGCTTTGATTGGTGCATTGCATGATCTTTTCTCCACTCTTTGTCAAACTTTTTAGACCTTGGTCCAAAAAAGTTTGGGGGGGTGTCTTCGTTTTGTCAATCTCATTGCAATGCTATGCTCAGGTTGATTCTTAGTGTTCCTATGATGTTTTAGACCATATGCTTATCTTGATGCCATTTTCCTTCCTTTTTGGAACTCTCTTGTCCTTATGATTAGTAGAGTGAAAAGAAGGAAGGAAGATTGGTGATATGATGAAGAAATGGGTGGCTAAGGTTGAAAGATATTCAAGTATGCAAGGATTGATGAGAAAATGTTCAAAGGCAAGTTCTTGCAAGTGAGAAAAGGTTGACTTTTCATGAAAATTTGGTCAAGTTTGACTTTAGTGTTGTGAGTATGATCACAATTTGTTATAAGGGAAGATTGATACTTAGAAGTGTGATTTGGACAGAGCATGAAGATGAGATTGCTATTCACATGAAGATATGATTCACATTATGATTCCTTCTATGCTTTACTAATCATACTTAGTCACTATTATTCATATGATCATTCCCTACCAAAGAGCCAACACTACAACCTTATGAAAGTCCTCATTGATGTGTGAATGATTTGTCAATTCAAGTGGTGGAGAATGTAGACTTGAGCCAAGCTTATGGTAGTATGTGTATATTGTGTGATGATTGAGTGAGCCTAAACACTTGAGGGTTGAGCTAAACACTTATCTTGTGAGAATCATGACTCATTGATTTGATGTCTTGCTTATTGATTCATTGTTGATAGTTGATTAGATGAGATTGCATTCTAGACTTGCATGATATTGATTGATGATTCCATGGCATTTGACTCATGCTTGATGCTTCATTGATACAATTATTCCCCTATGTTATTGCTTCGTTGCTCGAGGACGAGCAACAATCTAGTTTAGGGGTGTGATTAAGATCATAATTGCATCTTTTTGCATCCATTTCTATATGGTTTTGATGTGCTTATGTTCATATTTGACCCTAATATGATATACTTTGTGCATTTAACCCTTTTTGGCTAGAAAATTATGTTTTGTAGTGAAAACAAGCAAAACTGGTGAAAAACGAGCAAGTTTGAGAAAAGTTCAAAAATCTGGAGTTTAGCCAATTGGTGAAATTGATGTCCCATGTTGAAGAGCTTGAATAGAGGGTCGCAATGCAAAAAGAATCGAGTCAATCGGAGTCCTAGAACTAAAGATATGACAAAAAATGAGGAAGTCGCACATCGACCGACACTAAGTGTCTTGATCTGCAGCACATACACTTGTGCTCGGCAGACCTCGCGCGACCACATCCCTGACTCGGAAGCCTTTGCGCGAGTGAGCGCGCGACCACCGTTGATCGGCAGGTGACAAGCTCTTGTGCGACACATTGCACCTCGCTCGACCAAGCTATCGACCATGGTCGGCAGCCACTCAGTTGGTGGTCTGCAGCAGTTCAGGAAATCCAAATTTTCAGGGCTATTTTTGTATTTTCGCGCGATTAATGAAGGACACTTTGGACTAAACATTGTGGGCACTATAAATACCTCAAGGATCAGATTCTCAAGTAATTCCATCATAATTCCATTTTTCTTAGATTAGATTAGAGAGAGAATTAGGTAGTTACTTAGTGGGTTCTTAGTTAGATTCAATCTTTTTTCTTCCATAACTTTTGATCCATCCATCGGATCTTTAATCCGTTTATTCCTGCGTTCTTATCTCTATTAGAGCTACGATTGTACGGTTAGATTTCTCATTTACCTTGTGAGTGAAATACTTACCTTGTGAGGATCATGACTCATTGACTTTATATTGTGCTTATTGATTTGATTTAGATAGTTAATTGGATGATATTGTATTTTAGATTTGCTAGATATTGGGTGATGATTCTATGGCATTGATTTTGTGCTTGATGCTTCGTACATACAATTATTCCCCTATCTTATCGCTTCGTTGCTCGAGGTCGAGCGACAATCTACTTTTGGGGTGTGATTAGGGTCATAATTGCATGTTTTAGTACTCATTTCTATATGCTTTTGGTGATATTATGTTCATATTTGACCCTATTATGCTATACTTTGTGTATTTAACCCTTTTTGGCTAGAAAGTTGTGATTATAGGTGAAAACGAGCAAAACGAGGAAGAAACGAGCAAGATCGAGAAAAGTCCTAAATTCTGAAGTTGAGCAAATTGGTGCAATTGATGTCCCATGTCGAAGAGCTTGAAGAGAGGGTCACAATGAAAGAAGAATCGAGTCAATCGGAGTTCTAGAGCTCAAGATATGACGAAATCGAGGAAGTCGCGCATCGACCGACACTAAGTGTCCTGCTCGACAGGACCTCTTCATTGATCGGCAACCTTCGAGCGACCGGATCCCTAGATCGACAGCATGTGCGCGAGTGAGCGTGCGACCACCGTTGGTCGGCAGGCGTCCAGCTCTTGTGCGACAAAAGCGCTCCTCGCGCGAGCAAGCTGTCGACCATGGTCGACAGCCACTCAGGCTTTGGTCGACAGCAGTGCAAAATATTTGAAATTTTAGAGCTATTTTCGTATTTTCGCGCGTTTTAATGAAGGGCATCTTAGTCAATGATCTAAGGTTACTATATATATTTCCATCTCAGATTTCCAAAGGGACTTTTATCATTTTCTTAGATTCACATACATCATCATATTCTCTCACTAGATTAGGAGAAGTTAGTGGTAGTTTCCAATTGGGTGTTCTTAGATTTCCACTTACGATTTCTACGATTACTTTCTATCTACCGTACAGATCTTCAATCTGTTTTCTCCTGCATTCTTAGCATAACTAAAGCTACAATTCTACCATTCGATTTTCAATTTCTGTTGTCGGATCATCTTATAGCTTCTAGAGGTAATTTTGTATCTTTTCAATTTCATTGTAATAGGTAAATTCTTATATACTCTTTACAATTCCTGCATAATGATGATTGTAGTTACTTCAATTTCTCTTTTGTTTACCAAATTAGCCATGAGCTAATTCCTTTGTGTGTCAGTGTATGACTCCTATGGAGTAGTGTGGTGTTCTTGTTGATCTTATGAATGCTTGAGATGTTGTATGATCAATTCTCTACTTTGATGGTTTGTATGAATGCTTATTTTGCATAATTGATTGTATGGGCCATTAGGATTTAGTCTCATACGAGAGTTGGACTATTTTCCTAAATCTTCTTGTTATTAGGCCATTGCATGCTAAATGTTTGTTAAAATTCCTAAGATAGTGAGAATTACCTTAGTGAATTGGAAAGACAATTAGAGGCTCTATTGTGTATCTAGGGAGACCTTTGCATGTTAGAGTGGCTTGCCAATTGATTGTACAATACCTCAATGCATGAATAAGTGATACTTCACCACATGAAACATAGGATAATACACTAATACACCTCTCACACAACTTGCTCACTTTGCGAACCAAGGTGATAGGTAGTTTACTTGTTTGACGCACTTGTAGACATAGATACCAACTCCTTTTTATTGCTTTGTGAATTCGATTTCGAATAAGAATCTTACCTTACAATCCGCCCTCTCCCTGTGTTCGATAAATAATAAACTTGGTTAAACTTGCTATTACAATAACGATCGTGTACACTTGCACGTAGACACCGAATAGGCAAACACATACCCTCATCATCCAGGAAAAATAAATAGAATCTTGCAAAAAAGATTTCAAATAGCCTCTGCATTTCCAACACTTAGCCTCAATCTTCTCTTCTTATCTATCACATTTCTAGAATCTTTTCGAAGAAAACCAATATTTTCAGGACTACCAGCATTTGCTTCACATAATCTAATACCATCGATATTATTAGCCCCTATCTCCTCAAGTGTATATTCACATTTCTATGAGCAGGTATTAAAATTGACATTTTAGGAAGAAGATCATGATTGTATTCCACAATTATTTTTAAAATTTTCCATGACCCATTGACTTGCTTTATTGCATTCACCCTAACATTACGACCAATTCTTTTTTTACTTATTTTGTGATAGTCCATCATGCTCTATCACAAGTAATTACTGCATACTTATTTTGCGAAATGTCCTCATTACCACACTAAATTCACGTATTTCGGCATGTTCGTGATAAGAATTTAATAAACTATCAAGGCTCTCATAAAATATACTTCTAATAGGTTCAACTGCTCCAGTATTCCTTTGGACATTTGTGTCATGTTGTTTCCCTTCTTCAACATTTTCTTCCCCTTGTTCATTGAAATCTGCTCTCCACACCTTCCGTATTTGCTTTCTCCCCTTCTTCCCCATTTGTTTCCTTCATGTCTTTCTGTATTTTCTTTAAATTATACAATAGAATCATCCACTCCTCCTTCTTCCGCATTTGCTTCAACTTGCAATATAATCTTCTTCTCCTCTTTCTTTCCCTTCGATTATTAAATTATCTTTCAGGTCACTACAAAACTCTCATAAATATCTTTAGCTTTTGTATTCATACTCATGGTAAAAAACTCTTAATACTTTTATAGAAAAATACATAAATATCCAGCAAAATTGTGTAGAGAAGAATTCCAAACAGAGTTGAAAGGGGGAGTGGACCTCAGCTGATCCGGTCTTTGTCTGATTGCATACAGCTCTTCAGCTGGTCTTAGACATCAGCTGGTTTCTTCTTCTTCTTCAGTTGACTTGAGTTCAGCTTCATCTTCTAACATGTCAGCTGGCTTGATCTTCTGTCTTCAAGGAATAACTAAGTCTTCAAAGTGAACTTAGTTGATCTTCTTCTCCATAAACATTTTCGAATCTTCTAGGCTGCAAGGTCCCCCCTTGAATAATGCCTATTTAGTTCTAGTCTACCCATCAACTGATTAACAAGTTTAGATGGTTCTATTACAAACTAAGTAGTTTTCATATCATCAAAACACTAGCAGAATATCCTAACAATATGCTATCATATACAATTGATTTAAAATCAAAGCATGCCCAACTATAATTAGTAACTCCCTTGCATTTCACAGGCAACTTTGACATTATATGCTACATGCAATATCGATGAATTGTTTTTGGCATTACTTCCTATAATGCAATCTTAATGCTTTACATTCATCGGTTAATATAGTTAAATGTTTAAGACCATCCATTGTTGCTATCCTGTTCTCAAATACCCACATGAACGAAACACAGCCTTCTGTTGTAACCAATGCACACCCTAACAATGCAGAATGTCCGTGATGATTAAGACCGATAAAAGCTCCAAATGACATTTCATATCAATTTACTAATTACATTGTATCAAAGCTAACAATATCGTGAAAATCTCTGTAAGCTACCCAACTTCTAAGATGAATCCAAAACACGTTTCTTAACATACCCTCATCATCTAGGAAAAATAAATAGAATCTTGCAAAAAAGATTTCGAATAGCCTCTGCATTTCCAACACTTAGCCTCAATCTTCTCTTCTCGTCTATCACATTTCTAGAATCTTTTGGAAGACAACCAATATTTTCAGGACCACCAGCATTTGCTTCACATAATCTAATACCAGCGATATTATTAGCCCCTATCTCCTCAAGTGTATATTCACATTTCTATGAACAGGTATTAAAATTGACATTTCAGGAAGAAGATCATGATTGTATTCCATAATTATTTTTAAAATTTTCCATGACCCATTGACTTGCTTTATTGCATTCATCCTAACATTACAACCAATTCTTTTTTTTACTTATTTTGTGATAGTCCATCATGCTCTATCACAAGTAATTACTGCATACTTATTTTTGCGGACTATCCTCATTACCACACTAAATTCACGTATTTCAGCATGTTTATGATAAGAATTCAATAAATTATCAAGGCTCTCATAAAATATACTTCTAATAGGTTCAACTACTCCGGTATTCCTTTGGACATTTGTGTCATGTTGGTTCCCTTCTTCAGCATTTTCTTCCCCTAGTTCATTGAAATCTGCTCTCCCCACCTTCCGTATTTGCTTTCTCCCCATTTTCCCCATTTGTTTCCTTCATGTCTTTCTGTATTTTCTTTAAATTATGCAATATAATCATCCACTCCTCTTTCTTTCACATTTTTTTCAACTTGTGCCATATAATCTTCTTCTCCTCCTTCTTCCCCACTTTCTTTCCCTTCAATTATTAAATTATCTTTTGGGTCGCTACAAAACTCTCATAATTTAAATTCGCTTTTGTATTTATACTCATGATAAAAAAAACTCTTAATACTTTTATAGAAAAATACATAAATAGCCAGCAAAATTGAGTTGAGAGGGGAAGTGGAGAACAACATGTTTGAAAAGAAGCAGATTTTCTAGGCGGAATCTCTATGGAGCAACTCTAACTTAAGGTAGAAATGTATTTTGACTATGATTTATTCCTAAAGGAAATTGAGTATAATAAATCGCCCAAAAGGGTTTCATATTATAAATTTATGCAGTGGACCCTAAAAATATTAATTGAATCTTGATCTACACAAATCTTCTTCTTTGTTTTCAATGAATAACCTATTTGCCTTGAGTCACGCAACTATGTGAAATGGAATTAGTTAAATTGACCTATTTTTGGAATCTTTTATATATATAAATTCTAAAGCAGAACACATATTTTAATAAATTCTGGATGCTTTAATTCTAGGCAAAAATGAAAAAAAAAATTCTAGGCAAATTACTACTTTTTTGTCTCATTATAAAGTTTTCATTTTTTTTAACAACTCTCAAATAACTTTTTATTCTATAAAAAAAAAAACAATGATATTTTATATATTAATAAATAAATACTCTTTTAAATAATATTTTTTTATTTTTTTTATAATTTTTATTATATAAAAATTAATATATGATCTATTATATATTAATAAATAAATATATTTATTAAAAAAAGAAAAGAAAAGAGAAAAAGTATATTGGGAGAGGGGGAATATGTTATAGTTCACATCAAAATAACTTTAAAATTGATGGCCTAGAGTTTGTTTTATATTTTCTCACTTAAATATGTTTATAAAGTTTAAATTTGTTTCAAAAAAATTATTGTTTTAAATATATTTTCACGACTTTTTTGCTTTACTCAAAGTTGCATATGTAAAATATATTCATAAAGATAAATCTTTTGTACACCGTATATATTATATAATTTAAGTGTATTAATAAAAAAATATTCTATTATTACTAAAAAATTACATTTATTTATATTGAAAAAGGATATGAGGACTTTTTCAGTAAAATTAAGGATTATATTTCAATATTAATAGATATAATTTTTTTTAAATATAATTAAATTACATGTATAATGTCAATTCTTAATATTACATCACCTAAAATTTTGCCATGATTTTACACTCGTGCATCTTCCTCTTTTTCTCTCGATAATGGTTCAATAAGCATGCACCTCTTTTTCTTGGTTTGTTTTTTAGTGTAGAAATGTCTCACTCCCACTAATCAACCGAGAAGTAAGAAACGTTAATCTGTTAAAAAATATTATTAATTCAATACAGATTTATTCTTATATTTAATAGTTCGATATATTGTATAGTTCAAGCATACTTAAAAAAATCATATGTATTATTAATTAAAAATTACCTCTTATGAAATATGATTAAATTTTCTATAAAAATAAAGGTGACTTTTAGTGATAAATTGTACGATGCGTACAAAAAAATTTACTCTTCAATATACATTCACAAAAACTACAAAAATAATGCAACGGACCACGTTTTTTTTCAATCACAAGCATGGTATGCGTTGATTAAAGCAGTAGTTGTCCAAGCGAAGTCCATTTGAATTTATTTATAGAAAAAATGGTAATATAATCACACTTTTAATACCATACTTGCGAAATTTCACACAAAAAAATTCATCTTTCAAAGATCAACACTTTATTGCTAATAAATAAATAAAAAAAGGTGCAGGCCGGCTGCAGCTGTTTTTTCTCATTTTTTAAATTTTTTGAATTTGAATTTAACCTTATTTTTTATTACTTTTTTTTTTTTTCACAATTTATTTTTCTAGTTTTAGAGTAGGAAACTTTTTTCTAGCAAATTTAATCTTTGTATATTTTTTTCACGCAAATTAATCTGGAAATTTTGTTATCTGTCAAATTTAATCTCGCAAATTTAATCTTACATATCAATACTAATATCCATATATACAACTTTTATTTTTTGCATCGTATCAACACTAATTTACGTGTATGCAGTTTTCATTTTTTTTGCATAATACCACTTTGATTTTACATATATACGGAAAATTGCATTTAAGGCAACAAAAATTGCATACATGATAAAATTCATAATTACCAAAACACAAGGAAATTCAGTGATACTTTCATATTTAAGAAATTGGCAAAGTGCCAAGAACAACTCATCTCCAAAACACAAAATAATCTCTTGAACAACAAATTTTCCTCCAGAAAAGCATGAAAACAACAAATTTCTTCTAGAAAAAATAAATAAATTTCTTCCATTAAATTTCGAACAACAAATTTTCTTCCAGAAAATCATGTTTCTTCTTCTAGAAAAGCTTGAAAACTGCAAATTTCCTCCTCACTAGTTTGAATTTACATACGCAGTATAAAACTTCTTCAACAACCAATAAAAATATCAACAAACTCATCATGCCTATGAAAAATTCAGATAAACAGGAACCTCTCACCGATCTATATTTTTGGCAGCGGGCAGCCATGGTGAAACGGTGTTGTATAGAGAGGGAGGTGAGGATAGAGAGAGAAATAGAGTAAGAGAGAGAGAAGGTGAGAGAGAGAGAGAGAGAGAGAGAGAGAGAGAGAGAGAGAGATACCATTGAGGTATTGGGTAAACGCTAAATCGATGGGGCAGCAGGCGCAGCTTGCATGAGGTGACGGGCGATAGGCGTGAAATGCGATGGACGTGAGTGAGTGTGCAACCTAAAATCTAGATCGACAAAAAGACAATGGCGGGGGATCGTAGATTGACAATGGCGGGGGATCGTAGATTGACGATGGTGGTGGTGGTGCATAAAATGGAGGGAGGGGGAACTTCGGGTCGTCGACAACGATAGCAAAATAGAGGACGGGACATGGCCTTTCGGTGGCCATTTGGAGGGCGACAGTGACCTGTTTGGAGCAGCCATGGCCAGAAACAGGAAGATCGACAACAACCTTTTTGTCTTAGTTAAATCACGAATAATTACAAATTAGTATACTACAAATTATTACATAAAATCATAATTTACAAATAAGTTCAAATTCTAAATTGAAATATTCCTTCCGTTCTCTAGTTTTTTCAAAATTTGAAATCATCTGCCGACAAATATATATATATATATTTCTCTCTCTCTCTCTTTCGTTTTTAGTTACCATCGGTTGGAGGTGGTGGTGAGGGGGCGGCATTGCCTAGTGGTAAACGATGGCGTGAGGGGGGGGGGGGGGAAGGGGGCGAGGTGGGATAGAATGGCTAGGTCACAGTATCATCATTGTCGATTGAAGATAGCGACGTCATCTTCATCCATGGCTTTGATCTGTGGCATCGTGAATTGAAGACGATATACACATCAAGCTCTTCAATGTTCATCTCCTTCCTGAGTAGCGGTGAGGGGGCGCAACAACGATGAAGGGCACAAACATCGGTGAGGGGCATGGCGAAGGTGAGGGGGCGACAACAGATTTGTTGGAATCAATTTTGAAAAATTTACATACTAGTTCACTTTTGAGGGTCAACTTTAAAATTAGTTCACAGAAAAGTCAAACTTACAAATAGGTTCACATGCACACACACACAGAATTCTTTGCGCATCCGCACAAAATTATTTGGACAACAAGCATAAAACATTCTACACAACAAGAAAAAAAATGTCTTGCACAACAGACAAAAATTAGATTACACAACAAGCCAAAATAGTTTCCAAAATTTATTAATTTATAGTTTTCAATTAGCACAATTATTATTTTTCAAATTTTAAAATTTTATTCATTTTGAATTTAAATTAAATTGCACAAACAAAAAAAATACACTTTACACACACAATAAATTATCTTTACACAACAGAAAAACAAACTCTACACAAATAACAAATAAACTTTGCACAGATTAGACAAGCCTGAAAATTTACAAATCAAACTGATCATTTACAACCTAAATTGAGGCAAGCCCGAAAATTTACAAATTAAAAGCCTGAAAATTTTGATGGCCATCATCTCTCTAGTTGGGGGAACTAGCAGTTCAATTACATCTCATATTGCAAAAAATTTATGTTGTGATTTGTGAAGTTGGTATAACATCTCTCTCTCTCTCTCTTTCTCTCTCTCTCATACACACACTAAAATATTATCTCTAAAATACAATTGAACCCTTTGTCCTTATCATCATCTACCTGCAATGATAGTCTTAAGTAAAATTTAGAATGCAAAAAATAATGTGATGAAAAAGGAGAAAAAAGGAGGCAAAATCACTCATATCTTGGTCCTCCTTATTACATTGCTCGTCGTTGTCGGATTGAAGCCACCATTGAATCAGGCCAGAAAAGCTCCAAATCACAAAATCCTAAATTTGAAACTAAAATCGATTTTAGAAACTAAAATATAAAATTAAATGTCTGAAACTAAAAATCAATGACCTTGCAATGGTCGTCGCTGCCTCTATAACCCACCGCTTTCACTGTAGAAAATTCCCTAAATGCAAAACATGTCGTCAATCGCCCCTACTTTAGTGCCCCGTCGCCCGTTGCTAACCTTTCATCGGTAACAACCAATAAATCCACCACCACCACCACTCAATGATGTCTCACAGTTTGAAATCAAGCCACCACCATGGACGCCATCTAGATCAACCTCAATCTGTCTCAATCCATCACTGCTCATGCTTTGTTCACGACAGACCTCCATTGTCATCCCCCTTCGAAACCACCACCTAAGCGAGCACCATTGCCTCCCTACATCGCTCGTGTTCGCCGCCCTATGCTCATCGCCCCCTACGTCCGTCACCTCTTTTTTTGTTTTGATTTTGAAATTTGAATGAGAGCTGAGAGGGTGAAAGAGTGACGAAGTGTATATATACACACAATATGAAACTTTTGTAAATCCTTTAAAGTAATGCACCTTTTTTAAAGTGAATGACAATTTTAACACTTAGATGTAATCATCCCATCAATTTACTTTTTAAAATGTTGGCCAGTGGATTTTTTCAAACGAAGCCATAGTTTCGATCCAGAGGTGAAGTCTTCCCCCCTTTTCTCTCTCTCTGGAAACTTTGAGAACCACCCATGGCCAAGATTGTGTTGCCCTGTTTTGATTTTTACTTTTTTTTGGTAAAAAATATTTGCTAGAATGGATTAAGGCAGTAGTTGTTGATAACATAAGTGACGTGCGTACTTAAGAAAGTAAACCAAGTCCGGACTACCGTGTTCAAAGGATTTGATCAAGCACGAAGAAAGAACGAGGCCGAAGAAGGCTGTGACAAGTCACCAACTTATAGTGAAGTAGACTGGTGACTGCTCAGCAGCTTATAGTGAAGCAGACTGGTGACGATCCAACAACTTATTATGAAAAAGGCATGTGCTACCTTGTTTTTGTAATTCGTATATAATATAACGATATTCATTCAAAGAAAGATATACGAAATTTACCCCCTATCAACGTGCTGTTTATACGATGTGCTTATAAACGACCTACCTGCTTATACATCAAACCTCACATATGTTAGAAAATAATGAGTGTGTATGGGAAGATGAAAGTGTTGACACGGACTTAGAAACACAAAGTCGAGGCACGAGTTTCACTCGTTCTCCGTAAGACGTTATTGCCCCCGTACACTGGTGCAATACAGATCGTAGACAACCGTCCCCAAGATACAACGACTTTAGAACTTCAGATTGTTGCACTACAAATCAGAAGTTATCGGCGAATCGCAAAGTAGGTATCCAGAACTCCCGACACGACTATAATGCACACTTAGAATGCTTGAATGCTTTTAGAGAGGAGAAGGCTTATTTTGGTTGTGAATGAATTCTGGAATGAACATTGGGGTCTTATTTATAATAATTGAAGAGATGTGGTGCCTTTTGGTGAAGGGCTGCATCTTTTCCAACCTTTAATCCTGAGCCCTTAGATCACACCTCTTGATTTTCAAGGGCTCTGATCGCACCTGTTGGCTGCACCCTTAACCTGATCCGCGCATGTCTGACTCGGGTTCGAACCCCACTGGGCGCGCGCCCATTCTAACTTCCAGACGGGCGATCCGGGTCCGACCCGTACCAGCCGAACCGAACCCGACCTGGACCATCCGAACCGTACCGACGCGATGGTCCGTACACCCACGTACTGAGCCTTGATCGAGCCGTTCCAAAAATTAAAGGCTCCCCAGCTCCTCACGACGACGTGTACGTGCGAAGTGCAAAGTGCGCCTCTAAAGCGCCCAATGCGACTATGTGCGACGTGCGCGTGTCCGAGCCCGTGCGGGTGCGGGTGTAGCATGAGGGTCTTTGGGTTAGCCCTTCGGGCTAACCTTAAGGCACCAACATGTAGACCATAGAATATTATTAATTCTATTGTACACAAGTCTACATATAAGGGACTCCAAATCCTTCACATTTTCCTATGTGGGACAAAGGATTATTTCCATATTTTCTCCCTTATTTTCTCTCTTCAACATGTTTAAGTTGCTAACTTCATGTATTAATATCTCATTCACCCGAAATTGGTTTTGAGCAAATTAATATCTCAAATTCATCTACTCCGAACGTAGATTAATATTTTGCAACTTAATTCCATTTTTCACCAATGGAATATCATGATAAAATTGGTCAAACTTGGGTCAACTACCCATATTCCAAACCAATTTCCACCAACATACACGTCTATTCTAGTTTATTGTGGACAAAATTAAGACAATTTTAGCCACATAATCGTCCTGCTAGCTAAGACTTTATCAACAGTTTAGCGCTAGAGGAAGGGGATGAACCTCCGATTCATTAAATTTTAATATCAAATGTTTAAAGACCCACGAAAGAGAGAAAGTCATGGTTGACAGTGAGAGGCAGAGTATAGTGTCAAGGGCATCAAGGGTTGCTACAAATCACAGTTTAATAGGCTTCAATGTAGCGTAAGGCCATCTACACGAAGAAGAATAAGTCAGGAAATAGAGGTTTGTCCACTACAGTAACAGTTGAATTAAATTTATAAGCATATTTGATTACTCATTCAAAATAATCGTCACCTCTCCTGCCTCCAGATTTTGTTTGCAGACAGATTTTGTTCGCGGACAGGTGCATTTCGATTTTGTTCATGGGCTGAATCGAAGCCTAAACGCACGACAATGGCAGAAAAGACTTGTGACTAAAAGCCCACAAACAAATCGACAAAACTCAATGGGGGAAACCAATAATTGGAACCCAAATTAACATAGCCCAGGAACGCACCACACATCCCGATTTGAGCAGAAGCCCATCGACCCGAAGGCTGCGGCCAAGGGAGAGGGCGGGCCCTAGATCCACCCAAATATAACAGAATCCCGACGAACGGACGACAGTGACCAAAAAGATAAACATGCCCTAGAATCGCAGACGACAAAATTAGGGGAAGCCCATAACAATTACTTATTGCCCAATCTTTGTTAGTGGGAGTATTTTCAAAACTAGTTGGTGTTGACTTAGATAAATTGCCATATCATTTCAAAATCCAAAAAAAAAAAAAAAAAGAGGGGAAGAGAATTCTGTCATTGAAGGTTTAAAGTATTACAATTTAATTTAATCAGATGGCCCAATTCACATTTGAGTCTAATCTCATATTCTAATAATTTTGGCATATCTCAAATAAATTAATCTTGCAAAGAAAATTAAATTTATTTGCAAGATTAATTCGAGGGAATAAAATTCTCGAGGAATAAAATTACTTGCTAAAGTAATTAATTCAAGTTGCGCAATGAGAAAAGAAAAATTGGGAAAAAGTTGCTTACTAAAGCAATTAAAATTAAGAATTGAAGTTCTTCCAACAAAAATCAATTATAGTCCAAGAAGTACAGAAATTGATGGCATTGCCCGACAAATTAAAGAATGAGTGGCCTGTAAATTAAAAAGCACTTGAAACACCTGTAGTTCAGAAAGTTATTGGCCTAATTTAATGATTGTACACAACTTCAGAATTATTCGCTATTCACTATTCAGTAGCTCAGATAGCTCAACAAGAAAAGAGATTGCAACTTGAAGAATCATGTCGCAAGATCACAATAGTAAACGAGTCACATCAAATAATCCAGCCTACATCTCACAGACGGGTCAAAGAGAACAAATAAATTGACAAGGAGACAAAAGAAAATAGAAGATCACTGACCCATTGGGCCCCCAAGGAAAGCTACTAGCCACGAGAAGTCGATAATCTGCAAAGAACATTTGGAGTGTCTATTCAGAGGGAGGACTGTGTGAATCCTCTTTCTTAAAATAACTGGATCATGAACAACCTCCAGAGAATAGACCCTTTAAAAATGAAATGCTATCAATAATAAAAGACAACGAAGACTTACGAGCAAAGGTATCAGCTCGCTCAGAGGGTGACATAAATTTGAATCTGCCAACATTATCTTTATCTTCCACAATTTTGGAAGCGCCCATCAAGAGGAAATTCATTGGCTAATATACAACAAGGAGATGAAGAAACGAATCGACACTTCCTGGAATGATTCGATAAAACATTATTAGAAGACGAGCCAATGAATGAAGATACAAAGGTTATAAGCATAATGGCCGGACTGAAAGGGACTGAACTCTGGCAGAAGATGCAACTTGCATATCCCAAAACATATTCTGAATTTAGGAGTAAGATATGAATCTTTATTACTATGCAAGAAGCATTACATGGAAAAGACAAAGAGACTGGGGGCATCAAAGAGCTCGAGGAAGAAAGAGACTGGGAGCATCGAAGAGCTCGAGGAAGCATTTTTCAAGGAAAGAGCTGAATCAAACGCTGGGCATCCAACTAAACAAATATATAATGTCATCAATAACAGGAGCCTTCTTGTCATTCCTTGAGAGATCAGACAAGAGAAAAGCAAGAGAAATCCCCAAGAAGAAGGCCGCAAGTCGCCTAATCCATCAACTCTAATATCGGAGAAGTTATTGTAATATATATATATATATATATATATATATCTTGTACAAAAGCGTGAAGCTATTAGTCTCTCTTTTTGCATGAGATAAATGTACTATTATTACTTGTAAAATTTCTATGACGCAGGATAATGCAAAATACTCAAGTTCAAGACTCAAAACATTAGACACCTCACAATACGAGTCAAAATCAATGAAAGTCAACTCGCAAGACGAGAGAAAAAAAGAGTAAAGTATGAATCGGGCCGAAGATACCAATATCAAATTGAGAAGGGTCTTGATCCCTATTCCAATGCATGCCTTCAAGCATAATAATTCACCCGCAAAGGCTTTAATAGATGACACAGTTATCTCTTTGTTCACTCCAAAGTGACCATCCATATCACTAGATATCGGTACCCCTTGTATCACAACTGCTCCACCCTCTTAAGCAATGATGTAGAATAATCCGTGCTTGTACCATCAGAAATATCAGGCACGGAGAAATAGTTTGGGAGAACTGGCAGATATTGGAGGATATATCCATTTTGAGCAAAGCAGCTTTCACCAATGTCATTTCAAGAAAGATCTTGATCCCTATTTCAACTAGAACGAGGTTGAAGCATTCTAAATTATTAAAGATGAAAATTCTCAGCTATATAAGAAAACTCTCTCCAGATGAAATTCTCAAGGCATTTACAATAGGAGAAAGTTGTCTCCACCACATGCCTTTGAGCATGATTCATTTTCGCCTTTATAGGCGATGATTATCCCTCCTATACTTGCGATGCGCCTTCTCGAAGCGATGATCCTTCATGAAGGCATGATTCATTTCTGCCTTATTAGGCGATGATTATTCCGCCTATATTGGCGATGTACCTTCTCGAAGCGATGATCCTTCGTGAAGGCATGATTCATTTCCGCCTATATTGGCGATGCGCCTTCTCGAAGCGATAATCCTTCGTGAAGGCATGATTCATTTCTGCCTTAATAGGCGATGATTATTCCATTTATATTGGCGATGGGCCTTCTCGAAGAGATAATTCTTCTTGAAGGCATGACTTATTTCTGTCTTTAAAGGTGATGATTATTTCACCTATATCGACGATGCCTCCTATATAGGTGATGCGCCTTCTCAAAGCGTTAATCCTTCTTGAAGGCATGACTTATTTCCATCTTTATAGGCGACGATTATTCCACCTATATAGGCGATGCGCCTTCTCGAAATGATAATCCTTCTTGAAGGCATGACTTATTTTTGTCTTTATAGGCGACGGTTATTTCCCTATATCGACGATGCAGCCTATATAGGCGATGCGCCTTCTCGAAGCGATAACCCTTCGTGAAGACATGATTCATTTCCGCCTCTATATGCGATGATTATTCCTCCTATATTGGCGATGCGTCTTTTCGAAATGACGATCCTTCGTGAAGGCATGATTCATTTTTCCCTTATAGGCGATTATTATTCCACCTATATTAGCGATGCTCCTTCTCGAAGTGACGATCCTTCTCGAAGCGACGATCCTTCGTGAATGCATGATTCATTTATGCTTTTATAGGCAATGATTATTCCACCTGTATTGGCGATGCACCTTCTCGAAGCGACGATCCTTCGTGAAGACATGATTCATTTCTATCTTTATAGGCAATAATTAATCCGGATATATCGACGATGCCACCTATATAGATGATGCGCCTTCTCGAAGCGATAATCCTTCTTGAAGGCATTACTTATTTCCATCTTTATAGGCGACGATTATTCCATCTATATCGAGGATGCCACCTATATAGGCGATACTCATTGTTCGCCAACCTGTGTTGTGGTACGCTGTAAAGATTGCTCCACAATTCCACCACAGTTGTTTGGCAGGAATCATTCATGACTGATCGCCAGTTTGGCTCGCCATGCAAGCAACGAGTTGATCACCCGACACAACTTCGATCATAGCGTAAGGAGAAGTATATGCAGAAGGTCATGAACACAGAAGTTAACGAGTTGTAAAAGGGGCGTAAGCTGTTTGCACCTATTTTCGGCAAGGGTGCTCGTGCATCCGACTAAATTGTTTGCATACAAGAGTTGTTCGCGCACCACATAGTTGATTGCATAACCCCATAGTTGGTTGCATATCACCGAGATGGTCGTGCATCACATGATTTTTCATGGATAGCTCGAGAAAAATTTAACAAGTTGTTCGTGTGCCACACTCGTGAAATTTAACAAGGTGCTCACCGATTAAAGTTGTTCGCGCTCGAGCTATTAGCACAGTTTGGAATGTCCACAGTAGGTTGAATGAACATTTTATTGATTGGGAACACGATAAATGATAATGTTTGCACATCTGTTTTTGCCATTGATCGTTGTTCGCACATGAGTTACGCACGCACACTAGCTGTTCGCGAAAGATAGTTTTTTGCTCAACAGGCTGTTTGCCCACAGCCGTTGCTCGCTTCCTAAAATTGTTGCTCGCTTGGTGAAGTTGCTCTCAAGCCCGGTTGGTAGCACATCTTGCTCACCAATTTTGTGAAATTTGTTCATGTTATTGTTCACACACCAGAATTGCTTGCACCATCTGATTATTGTTGAACAGGCGTTACCCAAGTATCCGTACGATGTAGAAGAAAGTTATTCACGGTCCAAAGTCGTTCAAGAGAAGTTGTTCGTGCCTAATTCTTGATTTTGTAAAGGTTGCATACAACGTAATCTAGGCGCTAGAAGGTAGCACGCGCATATGCGAAAACTAAACACACAAGTCTTGTGAAGATTCATATGTTATGAAGTAGCGGACACTTGTGATTCGTCCCTATTTGAGAATTGGTGGTTGCAACCATTCACCCACTGTTGAAGTGGGTTGATCAATTAATTCTAATAAGTTGCAACTGCTCATAAGATTGACCTATTCAACTCAAACATCCGCCAGTGTATTTGCGTATAAACCCATTCAACACGAATGTGCTCAGGTAGTATACAAGCCTAGATTACTCGTGCGTCCAGGCGTCTATCTTCTCGAAGGCATGATTCCATTTCTATAGGCAGTTGTTACATACGTAAGATGAGAAAGATACATTTCTCACAGTTGTTATATACGTAAGACGAGAAGGTCGCCCATGAGGAAAAATTATAAGCACTACACGAGAAATAACAAAAATAACACTTCATTCATAATTGAAGTATGTATTACACTAAAAAGAAACAAGCCTAAACAGTTGGGGGCACATCCCTTTCACCAGTGGCAGGAATAGCTTATTCCTCGGCCTGAGTGGATGATGACACCTCGGTTGGCTGAATCTCACCTGATAGTATGAGAGAAGAAATCTCTGATACGACAACGAAAGTCACAAAGCTACTAAGCAGAAGCACTCGTCAATAAACTATACCTGGAATGTTCCAACAGTGGAAAAGCATAAAGGGTCTCCTAAAAGGGTGAAACGCTTCAAATTATTTTTCAATGCATTTACTTGCAAGTGTAAAGAAAGATAGAAAACCAACACTCACACAGCCCACACGAATAGAACAATAAACGCAAAGATTTAGTTAGCCTGATGCTCGTTATTTATATAGCAATTCAAACAAACATCAGGCGAGGGGCAACTGTTGATAAAATAAGTGACGTGCGTGCTTAAGGAAGCAATTAACCAAGTTCGGATTAGGAACTGGTCAAACACGAAGAAAGAACGAGGTCGAAGAAGGTTGTGACGAGTCACCAGCTTATAGTGAAGCAGACTGGTAACGAGTCAGCAGCTTATAGGGAAATAGGCTGATGACGATCCAACAACTTAGTATGAAGGAGGCAGGTGCTACCTCGTGCTTGTAATTCTTATATAGTGTAACGATATTCATTCAAAGAAAGATATACGAAATTTACCCCCTATCGATGTGCCTATAAAGGACCTACCTGCTTATATATCAAACTTCACATACACGCTATTTTAGTTTATTGTCAATAAAATTAAGGTAATTTTAGCCACATAATCGTCCTGCTAGCTAAAATTTTATAAACAATAGTGATTATCGGTGGAGATTTTTTGTGGTGTTTAATTGATTTGGTGTTTGATTGAAATTTTGTTGTATTTAATTAGTTTGCATTCATGATTGAATTTAAATTTAGGGATCTGAAACATTCATAGTTGAATTTAGATTAAAGAATATGAGTTCACTGGATCGTGTGTCAAATTATAATGGTTGAATTTACATATCTGTGCAAAATTATTTTTCCTATCTATGATTTTTTTTTTTGGTAATGAGTGCAAATAATAACTTGACATAAAAACTCCACGATCCCAAGGTTGTTTAAACTTTTCTTAGAGGTGTTTGGCGAGCTTATAAGCTCTTTATAATATCTTATAAGCTCTTTAAGAGCTTATAAGTCCTCTTAGAGTGTTCGGTAAAATAAAATATCTGACAGCTTATAAGTTCTTAATAAGATTGAGTTATCTTCTTCACCTCGAGCGCAAGTCCGAGTTTTTGGAAAATTGAGGGCAAAGTTATCTTTTTGTGCACTTAATGAAGGACAATTAAGCTTAAATGTTTGGAGCACTATATATACCCCATGGATCAGATTATGAAGCATCTAGATTTCATTTCATTCTTAGATTTTCATTAGATAGTTTAGAGAGAGATTAGAGGTAGTTACCAAGGTGGTTATCTTTTGATTTTTATTCTTAATTCCTTCATTACTTTTGATCCAACCGTTGGAATTTCGATTCGTTCGTTGCATTAGATTCCTTTCATCGTTAGCTACGCTTGTACAGTAGGATTTCTCATTTTGAGTTCCGGATTAGAAGATAGCTCTTGAAGGTTTGTGGAGTGAATTTCTATTTCATATACATTTGGTAAGATTACTCTTAATTCTCTTGTATTAGTGTTAATCATGATTGTAATTAGTTTAATTGTTGTCATTTTGTACCAATTAGCCATGGGCTAATACCTTTGTTGCATTGATGTATGGAGATTATAATGTAGTTTAATAGCTTGTTAATCCCATGCATGTAGGTTGATGTATTAATTCTCTATTTTGATGATTGATTGAACTCTTGGTGTATGCATTTGGATGTTTTGAGCCTAATTAAGTTAGCAACATATGATAATTGAGTTAATTCATTAAAGTTCATGACTGATAATTGTGCATACCAAGTGTTTGTGTTATTGTTTTTATGTCAATGAGAATTGCTTAGGAGCTAAGAACATCCCAAGTATGCCATTAAGTGTTCTAGTGAGAACTAAACATTTGATAGAGTTTATTGGCTTGATTAATAATAATACCTTAAGTGATTCTCATGCATGCTAGGATTGATAAGTTGTTAGATGAACTCATAATTGAAATACTTCAATGCACACACTTCCAACACTTGCTCATCTTATCCAACGTGATAGGTAGATATTTTGATTACTTGCTCAAAGTAGATAGAACCCAAGATCATTTCTTCCTTTTCTTAGATAATCACCTTTGTTAAACACTCAATAGTTGCTTATCAAGTCTCGTTTCCCTATGTTCGATATTATAATTTGTTCAATTGCCGAATACGACAATGTTCACGTACACTTGCGTGATTGCATACACATATTAGGCAAACATATGCAAATTAACTATAAATAAAATAAAATAGATCAATTTTTTTATATTTATGTGGAAATAATTTTAATATACGTGTACCTATATTCACGTCTGTAAATATAATTAAATTTAAAATATTTTAAAATCGTGAAATATATTTATTAATTTTAAAATTTGAACATCAATACAAATACATATTTTAAATAAACTAACACACAAGTAGAGTTACAATACGCATCTAATTTGTAAGCTACCTAATAAATATATATAATTCCTATAAACACGTGTTGATAGAAGCATAAAACAATGAAACAATGTAGCGTAAGACCATCTACACGAAGAAGAATAAGACAGGAAATAGTGGTTTGCCCACTACAGTAACAGTTAAATTAAATTTATAAGCATATTTGATTACTCATTCAAAATAGTCGTCACCTCTCCTGCCTCCAAGTTTTGTTTGCAGGCAGATTTTGTTCGTGGACAGGTGCATTCTGATTTTGTTCACGGGCTGAATCGAAGCCCAAACGCACGAAAATGGCAGAAAAGACCTGTGACTAAAAACCCACAAACAAATCGGCAAAAATCAAAGGGGGAAACCAATAATTGGAACCCAAATTAACATGGCCCAGGAACACAACACACATCCCGATTTGAGCAGAAGCCCATCGATCCGAAGGTTGCGGCCAATGGAGAGGGCGGGCCCTAGATCCACCCAAATATAACAGAATCCCGACGAACGGGTGACAGTGGCCAAAAAGATAAACATGCTCTAGAATCGCAGACGGCAAAATTAGGGGAAAGTCATAACAATTACTTATTACCCACTCTTTGTTAGTGTGAGTATTTTCAAAACTAGCTGGTGTTGACTTAGATCAATTGACACATCATTTCAAAATCCCAAAAATAAGAAAGAGGGGAAGAGAATTTGGTCATTGAAGGTTTAAAGTATTACAATTTAATTTAATCAGATGGCCCAATTCACATTTGAGCATAATCTCATATTCTAATAATTTTGGCATTTCTTAAATAAATTAATCTTGCAAAGAAAATTAAATTTATTTGCAAGATTAATTTGAGGGAATAAAATTCTTGAGGAATAAAATTACTTGCTAAAGTAATTAATTCAAGTTGCGTAATGAGAAAAGAAAATTTGGGAAAAAGTTGCTTACTAAAGCAATTAAATCAAGAATTGAAGTTCTTCCAACAGAAATCAATTACAGTCCAAGAAGTACAGAAATTGGTGACCTTGCCCGACAAATTAAAGAATGAGTGGCCTGTCAATTAAAAAGCACTTGCAACACCTGTAGTTCAGAAAGTTATTGGCCTAATTTAAAGATTGTACACAACTTCAGAATTATTCGTTATTCACTATTCACTAGCTCAGATAGCTCAACAAGAAAAGAGACTGGAACTTGAAGAATCATGTCGCAAGATCACAATAGTAAACGAGTCACATCAAAAACTCCAGCCTACATCTCACAGACGGGTCAAAGAGAACAAATAAATTGACAAGGAGACAAAAGAAAATAAAAGATCACTGACCCATTGTGCCACCAAGGAAAGCTACTAGCCACGAGAGATCGATAATCTGCAAAGAACTTTTGGAGTGTCGATTTAGAGGGAGGATTGTGTGAATCCTCTTGCTTAAAACAACTGGATCATAACCTTCAGAGAATAGACCCTTTAAAAATGAAATGATATCAATAATAAAAGCCAACGAAGACTTACGAGCAAAGGTATCAGCTCGCTGAAATGGTGACATAAATTTGTATCTGCCAACATTATCTTTATCTTCCACAATTTTGGAAGCGCCCATTAAGAGGAAAATTCATTGGCCAATATACACCAAGGAGATGAAGAATCGAATCGATACTTCCTGGAACGATTCGATAAAACATTATTAGTAGGTGAGCCAATGAATGAAGATACAAAGGTTATAACCATAATGGCCGGACTGAAAGGGACTGAACTCTGGCAGAAGATGCAACTTGCATATCCCAAGACATATTCTGAATTTAGGAGTAAGGTAAGAATCTTTATTACTATGCAAGAAGCATAACACGGAAAAGACAAAGAGACTAGGGGCAGCAAGGAGCTCGAAGAAGAAAGAGACTGGGGGCATCAAAGAGCTCGAGGAAGCACTTTTCAAAGAAAGAGCTGAATCAAACGTTCGGCATCCCAATTAAACAAATATATAATATCATCAATAACAGGAGGCTTCTTGTCATTCCTTGAGAGATCAGACAAGAGAAAAGCAAAAGAAATCCCCAACAAGAAGGCCGCAAGTCGTCTAATCCATCAACTCTGATATCGGAGAAGTTATTGTAATATATATATATATATATATATATATATATCTTTTACAAAAGCGTGAAGCTATCAGTCTCTCCTTTTGCACAAGATAAATGTAAAAATAACAGATCCTGTATACTAAATTTCTATGACGCAGGATAATGCAAAATGCTCAAGTTCAAGACTCAAAACATTAGACACCTCACAATACGAACTCGCAAGACGAGAGAACAAAAGAGCAAAGCATGAACCGGGCCGAAGATGCTAATATCAAATCGAGAAGTGTCTTGATCCCTATTCCAGTGCATGCCTTCAAGCATAATAATTTCACTCCAAAGGCTTTAGTAGATGACATATTTATCTCTTTGTTCACTCCAAAGTGACCATCCATATCACTAGCTATCGGTACCCCTATAAAGAAGATATTATATCTCAACTGCTCCACCCTCTTAAGCAATGATGTAGAATAATCCGTGCTTGTACCATCAGAAATATCAGGCACATACAAATAGTTTGGGAGAACTGGCATATATTGGAGGATATATCCATTTTGAGCAAAGCAGCTTTCACCAATGTCATTTCAAGAAAGATCTTGATCCCTATTTCAACTACAACGAGGTTGAACCTTTCTAAATTATTAAAGAAGAAAATTCTCAGCTATATAAGAAAACTCTCTCCAGATGAAATTCTCAAGGCATTTACAATAGGAGAAAGTTGTCTCCACCACATGCCTTTGAGCATGATTCATTTTCTCCTTTATAGGCGATGATTATCCCGCCTATACTTGCGATGCGCCTTCTCGAAGTGATGATCCTTCGTGAAGGCATGATTCATTTCTGCCTTTATAGACGATGATTATTCCACCTATATTGTAGATGTACCTTCTCGAAGCGATGATCCTTCGTGAAGGCATGATTCATTTCTGCCTATATTGGCGATGCGCCTTCTCGAAGTGATGATCCTTCATGAAGGTATGATTCATTTCTGCCTTTATAGCCGATGATTATTCTGTCAATATTGGCGATGGGCTTTCTTGAAGAGATAATTCTTCTTGAAGGCATGACTTATTTCTGTCTTTATAGGTGATGATTATTTCACCTATATCGACGATGCCTCCTATATAGGTGATGCGCCTTCTCAAAACGATAATCCTTTTTGAAGGCATGATTTATTTCCATCTTTATAGGCGACGATTATTCCGCCTGTATAGGCGATGCACGTTCTCGAAATGATAATCCTTCTTGAAGGCATGACTTATTTCTGTCTTTATAGGCGAATATTATTCCCCTATATCGACGATGCCGCCTATATAGGCGATACGCCTTCTCGAAGTGATAACCTTTCGTGAAGATATGATTCACTTTTGCCTTTATAGGCGATGATTATTCCGCCTATATCGGTGATGCGCCTTCTTGAAGCAACGATCCTTCATGAAGGCATGATTCATTTTTCCTTCATAGACGATTATTATTCCGCCTATATTGGCGATACTCCTTCTCGAAGCGACTATCCTTCGTGAATGCATGATTCATTTCTGCTTTTATAGGCAATGGTTATTCCACCTGTATTGGCGATGCACCTTCTCGAAGCAACGATCCTTCGTGAAGACATGATTCATTTTCATTTTTATAGGCAATGATTATTCCGCATATATCGACGATGCCACCTATATAGATGATACGCCTTCTCGAAGCGATAATCCTTCTTGAAGGCATTACCTATTTCTATCTTTATAGGAGATGATTATTCCATCTATATCGAGGATGCCACCTATATAGACGATACTCATTGTTCACCAACCTGTGTTGTGGTACGTTGTAAAGATTGCCCCACAATTCCACCACAGTTGTTTGGCAGGAATCATTCATTGTGAAGACTGATCACCAGTTTGGCTTGCCAAGCAAGCAACGAGTTGATCACCCAACACAACTTCGATCATAGCTTAAGGAGGAGTAGATGCACAAGGTCATGAACACATAAGTTAGAATGAGTTGTAAAAGGGGCGTAAGCTATTTGCACCTATTTTCAACAAGGGTGCTTGTGCATCTGACTCAATTGTTTGCATACAAGAGTTGTTCGCGCACCACATAGTTGATTGCATACCCCATAGTTGGTTTTGTATCATCGAGATGGTCACGCGTCACACGATTTTTCACGGATAACTAGAGAAAAATTTAACAAGCTGTTCGTGCACCACACTCGTGAAATTTAACAAGCTGCTCGCCGATTAAAGTTGTTCATGCTCGAGCTATTCGCGCAGATTGGAATGTCCAGGGTAGGTCGCATGAAGATTTTTTTGATTGGGAACACGATAAATGATAATGTTTGCAAATCTATTTTTGCCATTGATCATTGTTCGCGCATGAGTTACGTACACACACTAGCTGTTCGCGAAAGAAAGTTGTTCGTGCAACAGGCTGTTTGCCCACGGCCGTTGCTTGCTTCCAAAAATTGATGCTCGCTTAGTGAAGCTACTCGCAAGCCCGGTTAGTAGCACATCTTGCTCACCGATTTTGTGAAAGTTGTTCACGTTATTGTTCACACACTAGAATTGCTTGCACCATCGGCTTATTGCTGAACAGGCATTACCCAAGTATCCGTATGATGTAGAAGTAATTTATTCACGGTCCAAAGTCGTTCAATAGAAGTTGTTTGCGCCTGATTCTTGATTTTGTAAAGGTTGCATACACCGTAATCTAGGAACTAGAAGGTAGCACACGCATATGCAAAAACTAAACACACAAGTCTTGTGAAGATTCATATGTTATGGAAGTAGCGGACACTTGTGATTCGTCCCTATTTGAGAATTGGTGGTTGCAACCATTCACCCACTGTTGAAGTGGGTTGATTAATTAATTCTAATAAGTTGCAACTACTCATAAGATTGTCCCATTCAACTCAAACAACCGCCAGTGTATTTGCGTATAAACCCATTCAATACAAACGTGCTCAGGTAGCATACAAGCCCAGATTACTCGCGCGTCCAAACGTCTGTCATCTCGAAGGCATGATTCCATTTCTATAGGCAGTTGTTACATACATAAGGCGAGAAGGTCACCCATGAGGAAAAATTACAAGCAGTACACGAGAAATAACAATAATAACACTTCATTTCATAATTGAAGTATGTATTACGCTAAAAAGAAACAAGCCTAAACAGTTGGGGGCACATCCCCTTCACCAGCGGCAAGAATAGCTTATTCCTCGGCCAGAGTGGATGATGACATCCCAGTTGACTGAATCTCACCTGATAGTATGAGAGAAGAAAGCTCTGATAGGATAACGAAAGTCACAAAGCTACTAAGCAGAAGCACTCGCCAAGAAACTATACTTGGAATGTTCCAACAGTGAAAAAGCATAAAGGGTCTCCAAAAAGGACGAAACGCTTCAAATTATTTTCCAATGCATCTACTTGCAAGTGTAAAGAAAGATAGAAAACCAACGCTCACACAGCCCACACAAATAGAACAATAAACGTAAAGATTTAATTATTCTGATGCTCGTTATTCATATAGCAATTCAATCAAACATCAGGCTATGGGCAACTATTGATAAAATAAGTGATGTACGTGCTTAAGGAAGTAATTAACCATGTCCGGACTAGGAACTGGTCAAGCACGAAGAAAGAACTAGGTCGAAGAAGGTTGTGACGAGTCACCAGCTTATAGTGAAGAAAACTAGTAACGAGTCAGCAGCTTATAGTGAAGTAGGCTGATGACGATCCAACAGCTTAGTATGAAGCAGACAGGTGCTACCTCGTGCTGGTAATTCTTATATAGTGTAACGATATTCATTCGAAGAAAGATATACAAAATTTACCCCCTATCGATGTGCCTATAAAGGACCTACCTGCTTATATTTCTAACTTCACATACACGTCTATTTCAGTTTATTGTCAATAAAATTAAGGTAATTTTAGCCTCATAATCATCCTGCTAGCTAAAATTTTATAAACAATAGTGATTATCGGTGGAGATTTTTTGTGGTGTTTAATTGATTTGGTGTTTGATTGAAATTTTGTTGTATTTAATTAGTTTGCATTCATGATTGAATTTAAATTTATGGATCTGAAGCATCCATAGTTGAATTTAGATTAAAGAATATGAGTTCACTAGATCGAGTGTCAAATTATAATGGTTGAATTTAAATATCTATGCAAAAAAAATTTCCTAACTATGATTTTTTTTTTTTTTGGTAATGAGTGCAAATAATAACTTGACAGAAAAACTCCACGATCCCAGGGTTGTTCAAACTTTTCTTAGAGGTGTTTGGCGAGCTTGTAAGTCCTCTTAGAGTGTTCGGTAAAATAAGATGTCTGACAGCTTATAAGTTCTTAATAAGATAATTACATCTTATAAGCTGCAAAAAAATAAGTTGAGTTATCTTAACTTATTTTTCTCACCACATATACCCCCATCCGCCTCACCCCCAAACCCCGCCACCACTCTACAATTCCTACCTCAACATAAAAACATATTTATTTTTTTATTAAAATTTTTAAAAAAAGATTATGATAAATTATCAAAGAACTTATAAGTTGTATTAGCCAAGCATTTCAACAACTTATAAGTTACTTTAAATATTATCTTATAAACTCTTAAAACAACTTATAAGATTTTTAAAATAAGTTTAACTAAATACCTTCTTAGTATCCTATACAAAAATAAAATATTATCATGTGCAAATTTTATTTTGTATTTTACTACAAAAGTGAATGAAAGATGATTTTTATTGAATTTTATTGGAAGACAAATTGTAATATTTTAATATTTAAATTTGAAATTGATAATGAAAAATATTTTTTGAATTTAATTGAATTGTGCAAAAGTAGTACTATAAATTTTTGTATGGAGAAGTTATATATTTGTATGCTGATTAGGGTAATAATTGTATCATATTTGGTATATTCTAGCATGATATTGAGTTATTTATATGCATTATTGACCATAATATGCTATATATTGTGTTATTCACCCTTTTGTGCAAGAAAGTTGTGTTTAAAGGTTAAATAGGACAAAATCGAGGAAATCACGATTAGGAAGACGAAATGACGTGATCCGAGCATTTGGGGAGGCTTAGATGATCAATAGGAAGACCCTATCAAAACGGAAAAAGTCGAAAATGGACTTCGGGACTTGAACTTAGCTCGAGCGCAGCTCAAGATATGATTGAGCGCAACTAGCCTTTATTCGAGCACAATGATTCTACCCAAGATGGAAGGCCACGCTCGATCACCTGTTGAAGAGCGCTCAAGCAGCCTTGCTCGAGCGCCTTTCTTCTTCACCTCGAGCGCAAGTTCGGATTTTCGGAAAATTGAGGGCAAAGTCGTCTTTTTGTGCATTTAATGAAGGGCAATTAAGTCTAAACGTTTGGAGCACTATATATACCCCATGGATCAGATTATGAAGCATCTAGATTTCATTTTATTCTTAGATTTTCATTAGCTAGTTTAGAGAGAGATTATAGGTAGTTACCAAGTGGGGTTTTTTTTTTTAATTCCTTCATTACTTTTGATCCAATCGTTGAAATTTCGATTCGTTCATTGCATTAGATTCTTTTCGTCATTAGCTACGCTTGTACGGTAGGATTTCTCATTTTAAGTTCCGGATTAGAAGATAGCTCTTGAAGGATTGTAGAGTGAATTTCTATTGCATCTACATTTGGTAAGATTACTCTTAATTCTCTTGTATTAGTGTTAATCATGATTGTAATTTGTTTAATTGTTGTTATTTTGTACCAATTAGCCATGAGCTAATACCTTTGTTGCATTGGTGTATGGAGATTATGGTGTAGTTTAATAGCTTGTTAATCCCATGCATGTATGACTTAGCTTGATGTATTAATTCTCTATTTTGATGATTGATTGAAATCTTGGTGTATGCATTTGGATATTTTGAGCCTAATTGAGTTAGCAACATATGAGAATTGAGTTAATTCATTGAAGTTCATGACTGATAATTGTGCACACCAAGTATTTGTGTTATAGTTTTTATGTCAATGAGAATTGCTTAGGAACTAAGAACATCCCAAGTAGGGTATTAAGTGTTCCAGTGAGAACTAAGCATTTGATAGAGTTTATTGGTTTGATTAATACCTTAAGTGATTCTCATGCATTCTAGGATTGATAAGTTGTCAGATGAACCCATAATTGAAATACTTCAATGCACACACTTCCAACACTTGCTCATCTTATCAAAGGTGATAGATAGATATTTTGATTACTTGCTCAAAGTAGATAGAACCCAAGACCATTTCTTACTTTTCTTAGCTAATCACCTTTGTTAAACACTCAATAATTTGTTCAATTGCCGAATACGACAACGTCCACGTATACTTGCGTGATTGCATACACATATTAGGCAAACATATGCAAATTAACTATAAATAAAATAAAACATATGTGTCAATTACACGGTGCAATTCAAGTTCATTTTTTTAAAGTTACACAAAATACTACTGAAAAGTTACACATGTTATTATTGAAAAGTGTATCTTTTATATTGTAACTTTTCAGTAATAAATTATATAACTTTTTAAAAATGAACTTAAGTTGCACCGTGTAATTGGTGCACCGGAGACTTACTCATATTTTTTTTATATTTATGTGCAAATATTTTTAATATACGTGTACATATATTCACTTCTGTAAAAATAATTAAATTTAAAATTTTAAAATATTTTAAAATCGTGAAATGTATTTATTAATTTTAAAATTTGAATATGAATACAAATACAAACTTTAAATAAACTAATACACAAGTAGATGTTACAATACGCATCTATTTGTAAGCTACCTAATAAATATGTGTTGATAGAAGCACTGTGAAGAGATAAAACAATGAAACAAAAGTGTGGAAGAAGACAAACATCACTATGAAGCACAAAAGAGTCAAAGCCAATTGCTGAAATATAAACTTTACCGCCGAAGACCCCACACCTCAGCGTCGGTGAGCGGTTGTTTTTAAGGTATAATCACCATTCACCGCCATGCTCTCTAATGATTGTACTTTCAATTCAATTTCTCTCTCTCTCTCTCTCTCCCCTCATTAAAACCCCTCAACATTTAATTCCAACCACCCTACCCCAGATCACTCGCACTACACGAACTCGTTCCTTTCTCTCTCTTCAACCTCTTATTCAGCGTGATTATGGAGCACAAAATGAGAGAAGAAGAATCCGGAAGGCCCCAAACAAGCCCTAGCAGCAGTAGCAGTTCAATCTCAGCAACAAATTTCAACGTCAAGAAAGAAGGGTCTAAATTTGAGGGACTGTTTGGCAGAGGAAGGTACAAGTTGTGGGCTTTGGCTGCTATAACTTTGCTGGCACTTTGGTCCATGTTCACAGGCACCGTCACTCTAAAATGGTCTGATGTTAATCTTCAACCTTCGGACCCCAATATTCATGGTGATCTTGATGTTCTGGTACTCTCTCTCTCTCTCTCTCTCTCACACACACACACACACACACTCTCTCTGTGTAGTGGGGTAGTAGGGGGAAGGGGACTCTCTTTGTTTTTATTCATCTCTTTGCTTCGAGTAAGTGTGAAATACACTGTTATGAGATCTAATTGAATTGAACCAATAAATCTATTTATTTATTTATTTATTTATACTTGAATAGTATGTAACGCAAATAATTGAATGGCCAAAATCGGATGCTTTTGTTTGTTTATGAGATTTATGACTTATGAGAGAAGAACACTGTTATTCACCACTGATAATATGTATGGCGATTGATTGATTTAGGTGGGATTTAACTGAGTAGTGATTGATGATATATAGGACGTAGATGAAAGGGAGAAGATGGTGAATCAAATGTGGAATGTATACACACACAGCAGTTTAATTAGGCTCCCAAGTTTCTGGAGAGATGCATTTGGGGCAGCATACCAGGATTTAATCAGTGAGGTTCCTAGTGTGCGTAAAAACGCCCTTGTCGAGATTGCCAAGTTGTCCTTCCGCTCCTCCAACATCCACGGCCCTCCCATTCAATCCGCATCCAGGTACCCTGCTCGCTCTGTGTGAATTATGTGCTCTAGCCAATATATGGATCTTAGTCTTTTCTTGTTTCAACTAATCTTATTTGAGTTTTACAACTCTAGGACATGAACAAATTAGAATGTTACAACAAAACAACTGGTGTGGCTTTCAATTGATCGGCATTTAGTTTGACAATTGGAAATTATAGGAGGTGAAACATCGGATTGATACTAATGTGATACCGTCTCATTTGTCCAGGTGGTAGAGTTCGATAAGTCAATAGGATGTTTCACTCCTGTAGCCAGTAAAATTGAAAGTCATATGACTGTTTTCAATTTGTGAAAATCGACTGAACTGGAATTTGATTGGGGTTTTTCCTAAAATTAATCACAGGATTCTGTTTTTGTAGGCATGGAATACATGTAAAATTGTGGGTCGTGATTGATGACACTGCATTATAATACATCAATCTTGATTTATAAGAATATGAGAGTTAAAGCTTTCAATTGTTTGTTTGTCATACTTCATAAAACAATTGAAAAATGACCATTGTAGAGTGAAGTACTTCAAGAATTTATTAGGATTCATAATTCATTAGTAATAGTAAATGCATATGTTTCTTTATTCATGGGGTTTCCTTAGTTGGAAAACTAAATCATATCTATATGATGAACTCTTAACAATTGTAATTCTTTGGTTTTAATCTTGTGCTAGCAGAGCATCTACTGGGGAAGCTCGACTAAGAATGAAGATGCGAAAGCTGAAATGATTCAAGAAAGGATTCAGATACTCGTGTTATGTAATATTCCGTCCTCCCAACTTTTTTACTAGTTTATTATACGGTGTAGGCATCTTCGTTGCAAAGTGATGAGATGCATCCATGTTCATCTACACTAAAGTCAAGTGTGATCCAACTGGGATGTTAGTTGTACTAAATGATTATATTCCTCGTCATAAAATGGTCAATCTTGCTCATCTTTTTTGAGCTACTTTGCCTTTTCTTCTGTTGTTAATCTGGATTTGATTTTAGAGTGTGATTGCTGTTGTTCAGTAGAGGAAAATGACCCAACAGGAACTAGATATTATCTCCACTTCTATAGAAACACAAATCTTATGTTTGCAAGTAATTTTGCTTTTGAGAAGTGATTTAAATTGATTTATATAGATGAATCGAAAGTGGTTAGCGTTTGAGAATAAAGTGCTTCTGGCCAAAATTTAAAATTTTGCTACTACTCTTAAGAAGCCAAAGTTGGTTTAGGACTGCGGCTCAGTCAGAATCGATTTTAAAATGATTATTTAATCAAAGCACTTCTACTCTTTAAAAAAGAGATGTTTCAGCACTTGCAAGCAAACCCCCAAACATTTTTGTGTATTAATGATTTATATAATTTATATATATATATATATATATGTGTGAGCATATACGTGTATCAATGATTTACACATGTACAATGCATACACAATATTGCAATAAATAAATTAAGTACTTAAAAAAATATGTACACATGTACAACGCATACACAATATTATGTTCTATAACATCTTTTTTCTACAACTATAAATAACTTATGGTATGTACGACACATACACAATGAATTTAATACAAACCTTTAATTTAAATTGAATATAAAAAAATAAATAAACAATATTAGAATATTAAAAATATAAAAAAAAATATTAAAAAGAAAATAAACAATTCAAACCACGAAATGTTAAATCAAATAGATTGCAGTTGTAACAATTAAACATCACCTTAAAAATCACGAAAATTGTGTAGCAATAGAAAAGAAAACAATTTAAACATAAATATTTTAAATCAAATAGATTTGCAATTGTAGCAACTAAACATTACCTCAAAAAGAAAACCACAAAAATTGTGTAGCAATGGGAAAAAAATTGTTTCACCAAATTATTAGATGTGAAATATGAACCTGCAAAAAAAATTCGAAGAGAAAAGATAAATAAATAATTCGAATATCAGAATATGATAAATAAGAACATCAGAAGAAAAATAAGAATAAGCAAAGAAACGCACAAAGAAATAAGGTTAAAAGATGAGAATGATAATGTTTATAGAGTTGAAATTTATAGAAGTATAGAAATTAAGATGAACGGTTGAGATTAAAAAATTTGATATAAGATTTAATATTATGAATATATTTATAAAATTTATATAAGATATATATATTTATAAAATATCAAAACGTATGGTCAAGATTAAAACACTTAAAATATAAGGTCGATATTAATTCTTTATGTTAGAGTTAATGAGAATAGATGAATTTTGAAATCGAGTATTTTTGTTGATTTTATAACTTCGTCTTTATATAATTTAAAGATATATTTTTTCAAAAGTATGTTTTATATAAAAATAGTTAATGATAAATTTATCATGAAATTGTTTTAAAATATTCACCTAAATATCAAAAGTTGGGATCAATAAAATCAATAACAATTACTCCCTCCGTCCATGATAATTGGACAATTTTTGTTGTGCACGGTTATTAAGAAAAAATAGATGTGATGTGTAAAAGTGAGAGTATTAGTATTAAAAAAATATTTGTTTATTAAAAAAGTATTTGATGTGATGTGTAAAAGTGAGTGTATGTGTATTTAAAATGAAAATAATGATTGTAATGTTTCCATTTTAGTAAGTGGACTATTTATTGTGGACAGCTATATAAGGCAACGTGGACAATTTATCGTGGACGGAGGGAGTATAACATAATATTATTGATTTAGGATTTTCGATACTTCTGATGAGATCTTTAATATTTCTAATTAAATATTTAATATTTTAAAATTGGTTAATAATAAATTTATTACGAATCATTTTCATATAAAATTTGACATTTTTTTTGTATATAAGCAAGCTAAATTAATTGCGAATCAAAAGGTGACACGTGAAAATTGTATGTTAAATTTTAATTATTTTATTATTTATTAGGAATTAAATACATTTAATTTCTAAAATAAATAAGTGAATAATAAATTGAAAAAAATCTCAAAAGTTTTTTAAATTAAATTAGACCTCAAAAGTTTAATAAATTATAGAGGGTCTAAAAAACTCGACAAATTAATTTGGACCTCTAAAGTCCCTTTAATCCAATTGGATTTCTAAAGACCAATCATCCAATTGATCTTCTAAAGTTCAATTAATTATATTGGGTCTCTAAAGTTAAATTAATTCAATTAGGCTTTTAAAGTTCAATTAATTCAAATATAGCCCTTAAAGTTCAATATATCAAGCCTCGTCTTTAAAAGTTCGGTAATCAAATCTTTTTGGATATCTTTGGAATTCATCACATGTGGCATGTTATTGGAATATTTTACGAATCACATCTCTTGTTCAATCAAATCTAGTCCATAAACTTAAAATTCTACACGGATCTCATTCTAGTTATTCATCAGAACATCAGAGCTCAAGAGAACCAGCAAGTTAGAAGATTCAATATTTCAAGTACTCTTGAAGATTCTGAGGCTTTGAATATTATAAGGCATTTTTTCGCGGCTTCAAAGGCATTCTTCAAAATCTTAATCAACGAAGACGGTTTGATTTGGGATTACATTGCAAAGCCTCCGGTCGGCGTTCTTCATCCGTACATTGATATTTGATACTCCATCCGTCTCAACTCTTTCTTCCAGTTTTATTATTTTTTTGTGAGGAGGATATAATAAAGTATGAAGAAAGAGTTGGGATGGAGGTAGTATAAAACTACGGTGCAATGTCTTCAGTCGGTATTCTTCATCAATACATCAACGTTTGATTCGAGAAACATGGTACCAAACTCCTCCGATCAATGTTCCTCCAACAATCCTCTAAAGACAATCAACATTGTTCATCTACGGCGACCTTCGAAAGACGTTCAATGGTGGTCACTCCATAAAGTCACTCTAAAGGCAAAATTAGATAAGAAACAAGGTTCAACGCTCTCGAATTAACACTCAACCTCAACTTTGGACCAGGTCTGAGCAATCAACGAAGTCCTTCCATAGGTAGCGATTAATTCGAAATAAAGTTCAACGCTCTCAAATTACATTTGTCTCCAACATCAAATTCAAAACATTTTTGAAAGACCAGCAAATTAAGTCGAGACCAAATAAAAACTCGAAAAGAAGAATTAGATGATTAAATAGAGATTGTACCCAAAATAATCGATTGACTTTACATATATTCGTAATTTATTTTGTGTAATTTACAAAAAAAAAAATTTGATTGAGAAAATTCGTTTGTTATAGTGTACCTATAAATACTTTTTAGGGTCGTAAGGAGTACTATTATTCACTCCTCTCATGTTGTTTGTGTCACGTATTATAAATTTCAAAATCAAAATCTTGATCTTAAAACCTAAAACAAATATCAACATAAGGCATAACTGTATTATGAATGCATTTGCACATTTTTATCAACTTTTAGAATCACATTTTTTAGAAACTGTTAGGAGTAACTTTTCCTGAAAAAGACTATCTTGTTTTGTAGAGTTTATAAATATTGCTCTAATTTTTGTGCTTTTTAATCATGCAAGGACGAAAATTACAGAATTTATAATGTCGCGATATGAATAACTAAAAGAGCAACACTTGTATAAAAACATTTACCGTAGAAATTTCCAAATATATATAAAAAAGAAGAAGAAGTCCACGCGCCAACAGCCAAGCCAATTCGCATGTATACTAATCCCTCCCCAATTCGCATATATACTAATCCCTCCCCAATTCGCATGTATACTAATCCCTCCCCCATCCATGCATATTAAAATGGGTCACTAACTAAGGGGTGCTATGTGAGGTATGTTTTTGCTGTGAGGACACAACACAAAAATCTAATATGGTCAAGTACGAAAAGTGATTTTTAATTCCAGTATTGCCCCTACATAATAAAAGTTGGGTGTAACCCAACTGACACACCTGTTTTCCTCCATTTCATGTCAATCATGGTTAATAATTTTTCCGTTTTGCCATTTTTTTTCTTGCTTATCTTTCCTCTCCTTCTCTCCCTCTCTCTCTCTCTCTCTCTCTCTCTCGCTCTCTCTCTCTCTGAAAAACTAAGTTCCGACTACAACGAGATTTGGTCTATTTGTTGAAGAGGGCGACGAAGCCAACCGACCGATCTAGCGTTTGATGGTGCGACGGGCACGGCGACGAGTTCGAGGCAGCGAACAGGTGGTTGATTCTTCAAACAGGCGTCGATTTGAGGCTTTGATCTGGGCAACGAAGAAATCGAACGGACTTTGATACAGGGACGAGGGAGCATGGTGCGATGGCGTGTGGCGATTACTGTGAGTGTGCCAACGCTTCGAGATGCGACGAAGGTGCAGTTTTATTTTTGCTCTTCCGATGCCCCAAAAAATTTCTCCAATCAGTTATCACCCTTTCGATCCTCCAAAAAATTAAGTAAAAGAACGGAAGAAACAGAAAATTGTATCAAACGATTTCTCTCTCTCTCAGCCTATCTGAGATTTTTTATTTACTAATCTTTGTTTTTGTATTAGTTCATGAGGTTTTATTATCTTGTTATATTTTATTTTGATACCCACTAATTTAAACTTTATTTTGGTACCCATAAATTTGAACTTATAATAAATTTAAAATTGAACTTATTAATTATTTAATTTGAATTTTTTCTATTTTTTTGCACTTATAAAATTATTTTTTTGCACTTATAAAAATTGAACTTTTACTTTTTTTTTTTGAATTTATGAACTTTTTTTTTTGGAACTTACAGATATAATCATCACTGTCAGTGTGAACAGATATTGGGCTTCTAATTGTTATTTAGACAAATTTCAGCATTCTCAATACTAATAATTGAAAAATGGGCGATTTCCGCGAACCCGGATAAATGGGCGATTTCCGCGATTTTATTGCACTTAACAAATTGAAAAATTTAGCGACTTTTTTGGATGAACAAACCTGGAAAAAATGAGCCCAGAAGAGAACCGTTGCTAAGAATTGGAACTGTTAATGTTCGATCTGGGCTTGGATACAACGTATAAAGCAAAGAACTTTAATTTAAAATTTTGAATTTGTTAACAACCTGATTTGATAGATGTACTTCAAGACTTATGGTGTTGGAGAGGGGTGGGGGTGGGGGTGGGTGTAGGTGTGGAGTACGGAATGGGGTCTAAAAAGACTAGGGGTGTGCTATAGTGGTAATTATGTTTTGGTGTGTGTGCTGTGGGGAAAAAAATTAAGTATGTAGTATCCATGGGGCAATTGCCCTATTAAAATTATTAGGCATGCATATTAATCTCTCCCTCCCCACCCCACGCCAACAGCTTCAAAGCTGTTGGCAATTATATTTTTTTAAGTTTATTTTAATTTTTTTTAAAAATTATTGTGTTGATTAAAAAATATTCAAATAATAATATATTACAAATAAATATTTATACATATAGTAAAACACATTTGATCTTACAGTAACACAAATTTGTTCTAATAGTAACACAAATTTTTCTCCCAATTTGTGTTATTATATGGATAAATATGTGTTACTGTAAGGACAAAATATATTTTATTGAGAATAAGTATATGTTTCTTAATTTATTCACCTAGGTACATTGTTTCATTAAATACATATGTTATTATATGAAAGAAATAAGTATTTCTATAAAAATAAATAATTATTTATGAATAATTAATATTTATTCTTACAGTAACACACATTTTGCTCTTACATTATGTGAAAAATTATTTATTCTATAAAATAAATGAATATATGTAAAATAACAACATTTTATAAGATAGTAAGACATATTTGCTCTAATAGTAACACACATTTGTCTCTCATTTTGTGTTACTATATGGACAAATTTGTGTTACCATATGGGCAAATATATATTTTTATGAGAATAAATATGTGTTTCTTATTTAATTTATCATCCCTTTAAATCTAGGTATATTGTTTCATGTAATACATATGTTATTATATGATAAAAATAATTATTTCTATAAAAATAAATAAATATGTGTGAATAATCAATATTTGTTCTTATAGTAACACACATTTTGCTCTTGCATTATGTGAAAAATTATTTATTCTATAAAAGAATTAATATATACTCCCTCCGTCCCGTAGGAATTTGCACCCTATGGGACTGCACATTTTTTAAGGAAAGTATGTTTTATATATAAAGTAGTGGCATATGGGTAAATATGTGTAAAGGTTTGTGAGTGTGTACGTAAATCAATATTTCCTTTTTTTAGTAGTGTGCAAATTTGTGTGGGACGTTCAAATAAGGAAAGTGTGCAAGTTCCTGTGGGACAGAAGGAGTATAAAATAACAACATTTTATAAGATAGTAACACACATTTGCTCTAATAGTAACACATATTTGTTCTCTAGTTTGTGTTACTATATAGGCAAATTTGTGCTACTATATGGACAAATGTGAGTTATTGTAAGGACAAAATGTATTTTTATAAGAACAAATATGTGTTTTTAATTTAATTATCATCCCTTTAAATTTAGGTATATTGATTCATGTAATAACACATTTTTTACTATTTTATATGTGTTATTATATAAAAATAATAATTATTTCTATAAAAATAAATAAATATTCATCAAAAAACTAATATGTTTTCTTATATTAATACACATTCTCTTATATTCTATGAAAAAATATATATTTTAACAAATAAATAAACATACATAAAATAATAATATTTAGTCTGGAAAGTAACATATATTTTCTCTTATAGTAACAAGAATTTATCCATGTTGTAACAAAAATTTAGAGCAAACTTTTAGATTTATTATATAATATTATTTAATTATATCTTTTAGTCTATAATAATTACAAAATAACAATAAGCCAAGAGCTTTCAATTAGTTGCATGGATCTTTTATTCCCTGGGCGTATCATGTGTGGGTGGAACACATGCTAATAGCTATTTGCATAGAGTTAACCTTTCTGAACGCGCGACTTAATTTTTTTTTAGTTTATATTTAGAAATTTCTATATAAATTTTTATCTAACTAAAAAGATGGTAAACTATTGTATCGATGTCAATATTGTAGAGTTGTAGTTTAAAATACGCAAATTTCATAATATTTCGTGAAAATATAAGTGAAATAATCAATTTTTGTAATAGTTCTGAAAATATATAGATTTGAATTTATTTTACCAACTATTATTTTTAAAATATAAATTTAATAATTTATTCTTAAAATAAAATCTGGAAACTAATGTTTTTGAAAAATATTATGAACATTTATTGTATCACTTTAGACCGCTAGCTTGTGTATTTTATTATTGATATTATCTTCATAAGGGTCAACTACTGCTGGATGCTTTACATAAGAGAGTTTTACTATCCACACATTCTAAAAACCCTTTTAACCCCCAGTGCAAAAGTTCATATTTTATTACAATATTGCCACTAATGTGGGGTGGTGTGTGGTGGTATGGGGGGTTAACCCACTAATTATTTCAGAATCTGTCACATCAAGATTACTTCTATTGTCATCCGGTTGATTTTGAAAATTTCAAATATCATTCTTCTTTGTTTCTTCCTCCAAAAACTCCCTTCTCTATCCTTTCTCTTCGACGGAAATGGAGGCGTTAATGGATTCCGACAATGAATTTTTCAATTTTGCAGTGGTTTTGCCATAATTGCACGAGAGCAGTGAATTAAGGCTTCAATTTCAGCCAGCGAGCTTTGAGTTACGACGGCGATGGCTTTTGTGGATGAAGATTGTGGCGGCGAGTTTTCTGGTAGTGTGGTGGCGCTGACTTCTCCGGCGGTAAGCTTTCCTTCCATGGCAATTTGACAAAAAGTCGATGCATTGATGTCCCTTCCCCCTCTCTCTCTCACACACACACACAATAATCATGTTTGTATCATCAACAATCCTTTTTCATCTCACACATCTCGTGGTAGTTGCAGGAAATATGGTGTGGTGGGGAGGTAGTTGCAAGAAACATGGCCACTGAGAAATTCCTCTCTCTCTCTCTCTCATGTAAATATTAATGTTTAATTTTGGATTTTTTTATATTCATTGTAATTGGTTAAGGATTCAATTTTGAGGTTTTTTGCATTTATTTTGTTACCATAAATTTGAACTTGTAAAACAATTTGTAATTGAAATTAGCATTTATTTGATTTGAACTTTTAATTATTCTTTTATACTTATAAATATTTTTAAGAAATTTAATGCAATTCATTTTTTACTTATGTCGCCGAACAAATAAAAATTGTTTATATTTTATGTAAAAATTCAAATTGTTAGTATAACATTTATTAAAGTTAAAAAATCCAAATTATTATAAAAATAGAGAAAATTGAATTTAAATGAATTCATTATAAAAAAGTTAGTACAACATTAAGTATTAAAAGTTTTAAATTTAAATTGTTATAAAAGGAGGGAAAAGTGAATTCAAATGAATTCATAAAAAAATACTCCCTCCGTCCCGGAGCAACTTGCAAGGGGTGGAGGGCACACAAATTAAGGAAAAAAAGGAATAAAGTAAAAAAAGTAGTGTTTTGAGGGTTAATTTGGTAAAATTTTATGTAAAAAGTAAAGAAGTTAGTTGGATTGAGTGTAATGTGGGCCCAAAAAGTGAAAAAGTAGTGGCTTTTTGTGTAAATATGTAGATATTGTGAGGGTGAAGTTTATAAAAGGGTTTCCATTTTTGGCCTTGCAAGTTCCTCTGGGACGTCCCGAAAAGAAAAACCTGCAAGTTCCTTTGGGACTGAGGGAGTAGTATTTTAAGATTAAATAATTATTTAACTGAACTCTTTTTTACTTAACAATTGTTTAATTGAACTTTAGCAATTAATGAACTTGAACTTATTATCGAATATTTGAATTTTTACTTTATCTTTTTTGCGCTTATGAATATTCCGTTGTTTGACTTTTTTTTCCGTTGTTTGACTCTTTTTTTTTCGATTTTAATCTTAATTTTTTAATTCTTTTTGCTGGGAAAATTAATGGTACACATTCTTTTTATAAATTAAAAATCGGAATTGTTAGTTTAATATTAAACATTAAAAAAATAAAATTATTATAAAAGTAGAGAAAAAATGAATTTTAATAAATTTATAAAATATAATATTTAAATAAAATTAAAATAATAAAATAGCAAAATGAATATAAAAAAAGAAAAAGAAAGAAGAAAATAAAGTAACTTTATTAATAGATAATAGAGATAGAAATTGAGATTGTAAATGGGTTTGCTTGGGGTGGGGCGCCGGTAAGAGAGAGAAAAAAATGGGAAAAACCTAACTAATACCAATGCATTCACTTTAGTTTTATTAACTTAGGTAGTAGGTGTAGGTTGGTTATATGTAAGTTGGGGGATGGGTGGGTAATGAGTTTGGGGGTGAATTCAGAGGGGGTGGAGGGGTGTGTGGAGTAGGGTGTGGGGGCCTATACATAATAGGTTAGTGTGTTAGTAGTAAAGAAAAATTTGTGTGTGTTAGGAATAAAATGTTTGCATATATAGTATCCAAGTGTCAATTACCCTCTTCATAAATAATTCATTTGTAGACTTACAAGAAAAAAGATCTATTACTACACTAACTAAGTCTTTCTCTCATGCGATGCACGTGTAAATATAAAACACAAAATTACATAAATAATAAATTAAAATAAAAAAAATTTAATTAAATAAAATATAAATTTACCCAATATTTTAAATAAAATATTTCTTTATTGACTAAAATAAAATATAAATTAAAATTATTTTATTTTATATATCAACCAATTAATTTTATTAAATTTCTTCTATCATTATTATTTTTCTTTAAAATAAAAATATTATATTGTATATGAATTTATTAAAATATTTAATAAATCATATAATTTTAAATTATATACTAAAATTAATAAACTTATCTCATTTTGATATAATTTATATAATCTAAGTAAAAACATTTAAATTTTAATTGTATACTTAAGTCAATAAATAATCACTTTTAGAATAACAAAATATATATATAGGATTTAATTTTTATTTTTATATCGTAATATATATGTTACATTAAATATTTTAGAAGATAAATAATTTGATATACAGTGTGTTGAAAATACATTCAAAATTAATTTTATAAAAAATTAAAATTATTGGCATAAAGTGAGAATTTTTTTAGTAAAATTAACTCGCTCTATTAAGTGGAGAGTGAGATTCACTATTGCACCACAAAGCAAGTTCACTTCACTTATTCTAATAAGTACATTTTATTCTAATAAGTATATCTATATTGAAAAATTGTCTACTAGATACATAACATTTGCATTTTTACTCTAACGGGGTGTTTGGTTTTCAGGACTAGGGTGGATTAAGTCCCTAGTCCCAAGTGAATCTATGTTTGGATTGTAGGATTTGGGTCCAAGATTATATCTTGATATTTAACCACTTGAATGTCTTTAGTGGGGTAAGTTAACAGTTTAACCACATATAATTACTTTTGGTGGTTGTCGTACACAATTTATCCTCATTTGGACCAGGAGCAACGTGCAGTTTAGGCTCGTGCATCAAGAAGCAACATGCAGTTTAGGCTCGTGTGTCAAGGAGCATCCTTTGATTTATGCGTAGCAGCGTTTGATGATTTTTCCATTTATGGGACTAATGGTCGCACCATCTTCGGAGACCTCGTATGCGCCATTCGTGTAAATTTCTTTCACCATTCGAGCATCTTCATATGTGGTGATGTGATTTGTAGTAGCAGACTCTTCATTGGATTCTCTTGTAAAATCCACGCATATTCTGACTTGATCGCCCCTTCTTTTAATTAGGACCATTTGCATGTTGTTCACCTCAGTGATGTTCACATTTCTGATCATAGGAGTTATTCTTCTTTGTAGAAAGTTATATCTATCTCGGAGAGCTGGCTGTTGGACAATGCGAGTATCAATGACATTAGATGAGACCATGTCTTCTCCATCTTCATTGGTCTTGGTGTAGATTATCGTTTGTACCTTTGGCGTCAAAGTTTCTCCATAAGATGCAATCAAGTGAGTTTGTCGTGTCATACGGGATGGAACTCGACTTCGAAGCTTTTGGGAGTTTGAAGTTTCAACAATTTTTTATTCTTTGTGATGTTTCGCTTTGAGTGGCCCCAACCTCTCGAAAACAGTTGCCGACTTTCGATGACTACGTCTTCCATGCGGTCCTAATCTTTCAAAGATTGTTCCCGGACTTTGGCGCTTACTTCCCAATCTTTCAAAAGCAGAGGTTCTTGTCATCCTTCTCTCATCCTCATCAGATGCCTCTTCCATTGATGGGACTTCTTCATCTATGATTTGATTCCCACTTGCTATTTTGATGGCGATGCGTATGGGACTTTGGGCAGTATACCCTAAGCTAACTCTTGTGCTTTTGATGGTGAGACTGCCTCTCCTTGGTACTCTTGGAGTGAATTCCAACTTCTTAAGTGCTTCATGATGCGGTTCTTTTGATGCTTTGCTCCCTTGCATATCATATTCGGATTTGACAAGAAGGCTGAAGGCTTGAGGACCATATGCTCCCATGATTACGGCTTCTGATATGTCTCCATGTTCAGTCTTAGCTCCTCGGATGGGACGAGTAAATCCTTCGAGTGGTTGTGAAGAAGGTTTCTTTATGACATCGAGCTTGGTCAAAGGAAGTTTCAATTCTTCTAGCGCTTCAATGTCTTCACAAGATTGCTTGCCCTTGTTGGTGCCGGAAGAAATTTCACTCTCTCCATCTTGTTTGTTCTTTATTGCTTCCTTTGAAGAATTGTCTTCAACTTTCATAGACTTCGTACTTTTACGAAAGTATAGCATCCGCAAAGTATGACTCCACTTCGGTAAAGGGTTTATCATCGACAAACATCGTCTTTATCATATCGCCGTCGCGGTACTTGAAGCATTGATGTAGTGTAGAGGGTATCACGCTATATATGTGCAGACATGGACGTCCCAAGAGCATGTTGTATGATGTCCTCCCATCTATGACGTGGAAGAATATGGCCGAAGCCATCTCATCAGTCATCAAGTATAGTGTGATCATTCCAAGAACTCTTTGTTCTTCTAAGTTGACTCCTTGGATCATCAAGCGGTTGTTCGCGAGTTCATCCATAGAGACTCCTAACTTTATCATTATCTTTAGAGGTAGTATGTTTACCCCCAAACCTCCATCGATCAGAATTATATTCACCTTTTGTTGCAATATGTAGCCCGTCAAGAATAGTGACTGATTATGAGATTGAGAACCAAGTAGTAAGTCATCATCTGTGAAGATCACATCTACCGAGTGGTCATCATCCTTGTCATCCGACTGGCATGACTTGTTACTTTCCTTGTCAATCATTTGGTATGAAGCTTCGCCATTCTCCACGGTGAGAACATTGGCAGTAGTCTTACTTTCTTCTAGTACGATCTTTCCTTGTTTGACTAACCGCATGACCGTATCTTTGAATACGAAGCAGTCTTGAGTCAGGTGTGCCACCATCAGATGATACTTGCAGTATTTGGGATCGTCCGTGCGTCCAACTTCATTCGGTCAATTCGCATTCGGTAGCTCAACAAGTTGTGCCTTGGTTAAGTCATCAAAGATGCCGAAAATATCGGAGTCTTGGAAAGGATATTGCTTTTGTTGCCTCTTTTCTAAAGTCGGTCTTCTCGGGACGTTATCTTGCATAATACTTTGCCCTTTATCGATTGCGCCACTTTCAATTCTGCGAAACTTAAAAGATGCAACAGTTACGGGCATTGATTCTTTACTTGATGGTTTGGCAAATAACTTGCCCCCATTGTTGACTTCTTACTTGTCCTTGAATCTGCGAAACTCTTGAGTTGGTTGACCATCGACCCCGCTAGTTTGCATACTAATCTCCATATCATAAGCTTTGGAAGCCAACTCTTCGAAAGATCTTAGTTGAATGGCTTGGAGGATGTATCGAAGGCCCCATTGCATCCCTTGAATGCACATTTCGATTGTTAAAGCTTCGAATAGTCTATCCTTGCAGTTCAGGCTCAAGTTTCCCCACTAGTTGATGTAATTGATCACCGACTCTTCCTTCCATTGGCCAGTATTCGTCAATTCAACCATGCTAACCGTCCTTCGGGTGCTGTAGAATCGGCTAGAAATTCTTGCTCCATTTGCTCCCAACTATCGGTTGAGTTGTCGCCTAAGTCAACGTACCACTCAAAAGCATTTCCCTTCAACGAGCGCACGAACTACTTCACTAAGTAGTCTCCATATGTTCCTACATTATTGCAAGTCTCCACGAAGTGAGCAATGTGTTGCCTTGGATTGTCCTTGTCATCTAATTGTTGAAAGTTAGGAGGTTGGTAGCCCGCCGGCATCTTCAAGTTATCAATTCTCTTTGTGTAGGGCTTGCTCACCGTGAAGGAAGATTTGGAGTCCTCCTTGATCTTGTCTTTCACTGTCTCAAGAATAACTTCTCTTATTTGATCAACTGAGACCAATCCCTCTGGGGTGACAGGAAGCTCCTTTGATGTTGAATCATGTTGTGTTGGCTGTCGTCCAATGAACGCTTCATCTTCACCTTGCTCTTGGACTTCTTTTCCTTTAGTGTGGTGTTTGCCCAAAAGGTGTCCACACGCAAGTGTACGTGATCGCTATATCGTCGTGGTAAGATTGACCAAGTTTAATATTTATCAAACACAGGGAGATGGGGATTTGTAAGGAAAATTGTTGTTTCAATTCGATAGCTAACAAAGCAATAAAGGGGAAAGGTATTTAATGTCTACTAATGCGTCAAAAGAGTAAACTACCTATCACCTTGGGTTGCAAAGTGAGCAAATGTGAGAGATATGTGCTAGTGTACTATCCTATGTTTCACATGGTGATGTATCACTTTATCATGCAATAAGGTATTGTACAATCAATTGGCAAGCCACTCTAATATGCAAAAAGGTCTCCCTAGATACACATTAAAGCCTCTAATTGTTCTTCCAATTCACTAAGGATAATTCTCACTATCTTAGGAATTTTATCAAACACTTAGCATGCATTGTCCTAATTACAAGAAGATTTAGAAAAATAGTCCAACTCTCGTATAAGACTAACTCCCTAATGGCCCTTATGATCAACTACACATGCAAAGCATTCATACAATCCATCAATGTAGAGAGTTGATCATACAACATCTCATAGCATTCAAAAGATCAACATAATCACCACATTACTCCATAGGAATCATACACCAACACATAAAGGGATTAGCCCATGGCTAATTGGGTAAACAAAAGAACAATTAAGCTAGAAACAATCATCATCATACAAGAAATGTAAAAGAATGTAGAGAGATTACTTATTACAATAGAAATTGGAAAGATACAAATTACCTCTAAAATGCTATCTAACAATCCGGCAATGGAAAATGAAATTCAAACGGTAGAAACGTAGCCCTAGCTGAGACGATGATGCAGGAATAAACGGATCAACGATCAAAGCGGTAGATCAAAAGTTGTCACCGAAATCGTAAGAAGAAATCTTATGAACCCAACTAGTAACTACCTCTCTCTCTCTCTAATCTAAGAATCTAACTATGATTATGAACTAGATTGTGACTTGATGCCTTGAGAATCTGATCCTTGGAGTATTTATAGTGCCCACAATGTTTAGTCCAAAATGTCCTTCATTAAACGCGCGAAAAGACGAAATAGCCCTCGAAATTGGGCATGTCCGAGCTATCACACGAATGCACCATAGTGGCCACACGAATCGATTCGTGTGGTCCACTCGTTCACTCCTCCATCGCCCGAACCAAAAATGTTGCACATGAATCGGGGCTCGTGGTCGCACGAGCCCAGGCTTGGTTGCACACGAGCCCAGCTTTGTTTCGTCAGATCGATCCTCGACTTCCTCGTTTTCTTCATATCTTGAGTTCTAGAGCTCTAATTAACTCGATTCTTTTTCTGTTGCGACCTTCTCTTCGAACCCTTTGACATGGTATATCATTTTCCTCCATTAGATCAACTCACAATTTTTGGACTTTTACGAACTTGCTCGTCTTTTGCCGATTTTGCTCGTTTTCACTACAAAACATAACTTTCTAGCCAAAAAGGGTTAAATGCACAAAGTATAGCATTTTAGGGTCAAATATGAACATAAGCACATCAAAACCATGTAGAAATGGATGTAAAAACATGCAATTATGACCCTAATCACACCCCCAAAGTAGATTGCTGCTTGGCCTCGAGCAACGAAGCGATAAGATAGGAGAATAATTGTATGTGTGAAGCATCAAGCACAAGATCAATGCCATAGAATCATTACTCAATATCTAGCAAATCTAATATATAATATCATCCACTTAACTATCAAAATCAAATCAATGAGCACAATATCAAATCAATGAGTCATGATCCTCACAAGATAAGTATTTAGCTCAACCCTCAAGTGTTTAGGCTCTCTCATGCATCACATCACATGCACATACTACCATAAGCTTGGCTCAAGTCTACATTCTCCACCACTTGAAATGACAAATCAATCACACATCAATGAGGACTTTTAAAGGTTGTAGTGTTGGCTTTTTGGTAGGGAAGGAACATATGGGTAAAAGTGGTTAAGTATGATTAGTAAAGCATAGAAGGAATCAAAGTAAAGATCATTCACCTCTTCATGCAATTTGCACATACTCTTCATGCTCTTTCAAAATCACACTTCAAAGAATCATTCTTCCCTTTTTGCAAAATTGTGAACATACTCACAACACTAGAGTCAAACTTGATCATAATTTTTCAAAAAGTCAACCCTTTTTCAATTTCTTGCAAGCACTTGCCTTTAAACCTTCTTTTCACATCAATCCATGCATGGACTTTCTTTTCACCTTGGCCACCAATTTCTTCATCATAACACCAATCTTCCTTCCTTCTTTTCACTCTACTAATCATAAGGACAAGAGAGTTCCAAAAAGGAAGGAAAATGACTTAAAGTGTGGTTGGCCAAATGAAAGGTTTAATAGGCACAAAATGGTAAACAATGGATAATCATATCATTGGTAGGCTCATATGGCTAAGTGGCTCAATATAGATCAAAGAAAATGCCTCATATCATCTCATGTGAAATCATTATCTAATGTAGCCTCAAATAAGACTAAAGCCAAGTTCTAGAGTATAATGCACATGTGTGGAACTCACATCAAGAAATGTCATCCGTTTAAGATTGAAACGAACAAAATTTAGCTCAAATCTCACGGGTAGTGGTGATCAAGACTCATATCATATCAATATGCTCACATCAATGAAATCTCAAGAATCATAGAATCAAAATTATCAAAGATAAGACAAGAATCAAGCAATAAATCCACTACACTAATCATTACTTTCCACTCATCCACACAACAATAAACATATCTCATGCATTCACTACTCAAAGCAAACAACAATATGGCCAAAAATAACAAGCAAAACAAGGCCTCATCAAAGCATGTGGTCTAAAACATCATAGAAGTACTAAAAATCAATATGAGAATAGCATTGCGAAGAGAATGACGAAATGATCACACCCCCCAAACTTTTTTGGACCATAGGTTTAAAAAGTTTGGCAAAGAAGTGGAGACAAGTTCAAGCAATGCACAAAAATAAGCTAGAATAAAAAATCCCCAATTTATGCTCAAGAACCCTAGAATTTGAATTTCTAATTCTAGACAATGCTACCATGGAATTTCAATAATATTGCAAGAAATAGAAAGAAAAGAGTTAGAAGAACATACATATGGAATGAATTAATGAAAATAAATGTAGAGACTGAGATATGCAAATTTTCCTCTACTTTCTTCTTCTTGGTTTTGAGAGAGAATAGAGTGCAAGAGTGAAGTGAGAAGTGTGTGTTTGTGTGTGAAATAAGTGGGAAATAAGTGTAGAGAGTGAGTGGAAAAATCTAGGGAAGTGTGGTCAAAGTTGGACCAAAAAGTGGTCAAATCCGAAACTTGCAAGGCACTACACGAATCGATGCCTATAGCCGAACGAATCGGATCGTGCAAGCCAGCCTTTGCATTTATTCAGTGCTTCGTCTCCCGAACCAGAGGACCGCCACACGAATCGAACATTGTGGGTGCACGAATCCTGGCCTGTGGGTGCACGAATCCGAAGTGTTCTTGGACCACTTCCAATTTTCATCCCTTTACACCTTTTTCAAGCAATTTTCTTCCATTTTCCTACACAACACAACTTAAAACTCCTCATAAAACATAAATGGTCATTGAACATCATCAAATTAATCATGAAAATGAACAATTAATCGAAAAATTTATCACGAATCACACCGATTAATCAAGAAATTCAAGCTCAATAAACCATGCACTCTTCACATCAACTCCTAAACCAAGAAACCATAAGCAAAAATAAGCTCCTCAAATCTATTCTTGCACACAATAGCACAAAATCCACGAAGAGCAATCAATGCACAAAATCAATAGGCTAAAATGGCATTCAAGCTTCTTTCCCTAAAATAAAATAAAAACAAAACTAACACAACAACTAAAATAAAATCAAGGATACGAAAAAGGATATAAGGGTGGGTTGCCTCCCACCTAGCGTTTGGATTTAACGTCCCCTAGCCGGACGCAATAAAGCTCAAGGAACATCAAAATCAATGAGGGTTGAGTGACTTACATCACTTAATTTCCTTCTCCAAAAACATCCCTTCTTCACCACTTTCTTTACCACTTGTTTTACCCCCTTATCTTCATTTACTTTTTTCTTCTTTCAAAAGGATCATCAATACTAAACTCACTCTTGAGAACGAAATTATTCACAATTACCTCTTCATCATCTCGTATGACTTTGCTCACCTCCTCTCCCATCTTCTTTGGGGAACTCTTGGAATTACTATGGATTGAAAAAGTAGCTTTTTCACCATTCATTCCTAGAGTAACCTCTCCTCGCTTGATATTAATCAAGGCATCCGATGTAGCAAGAAAATGTCTCCAAAAAATGATAGGACTCTCAACATCTTCCTCAATATCTAACACAACAAAGTCAACGGGATAAACAAATTTACCCACATGCACGACCACATCTTCTATCACTCCTCTTGGTCTCACTTTAGAACCATCGGTCATTTGCAAACTCATTTTCGTTAGCTTCAAGTCATGCAAGCCCAATTCTTTGGCAATAAATAGTGGCATCATATTCACGCTTAAACCTAAATCACACAAGGCCTTCATCTTCTTACTCTCTTTAATATGGCAACTCAATGTAAAACTCCCCGGATCTCTAAGCTTTTGCGGTAGATGATTTCGTATCAACTCACTACTCTCTCTAGTGAGCTTGACCATTTCCGGTTCTTTATCTTTCTTCTTCTTGGCCATAGCATCCCTCAAGAACCTTGTATAATTTGACATTTCCTCAATAGCTTCATGAAAAGGCATCTTTGAGTACAAATTTTTGAAAAGTTCAAAGAACTTCTTGAATCGATCATCAAGTTTATCTTTCAACCCTTTTGAAATTTCCACCTTCACCTCTTTTTCCACTTTCCCTTCTTCAACTTTTCTTTCCTCACCCCCTATTTTAACTTCCCCTTTCTCTTTCTTCTCTTTATCCATCACCCTTTCTTCTACCCCAAGACTTTCTCATCACTCTTCGCCAATTTCACACTCTCACAACAAAATGCTTCCTCCACTATCTCTTCATGAAACAATTTCAAATGATCATTCTCTACCACCTCCTTTGCAACCTCCACGCACATAATTGAATTACAATGCTCACGAGGATTAATTTTGGTTGTAGAAGGGAATTTACCTTTGTTAACTTGTGGACTTAAGGACGAAGCAATTTGCCCAAGTTGATATTCCAAGCTCTTAATTTGATTTGTTTGTGAAGTGTACAAGTCATCAACCATTTTATTCATTTCACTATTCATCTTTCTAAATTCCACTTTAAAATTGTCCATTTTCTTCAAAATCAATGTCTAGGTGTCTTCAATGCTACCCTTACCCTCATTATTAGGCGGCTTTGACCCCGGATCAATCCCGGGTGGCAATTGGATTACCCCCTTGGGATTGGAATATGAAAAGTTCTCATGCCTCCTATTAGGGTTGTATGGAGGGTTGCTTTGATTTTGATACGAAACCCCTTGTTGTCTAAAAGGTGGAGCAACATATGACCTTTGATTACTTTTGAAAGAATTGTTGTATTGAGGACTACCCATGTAATTCACTTCTTCTTGAGTAAAGGTAGTAGAAGGAGGAATACTTACGACAACACTTACTTGCATAAGAGCTGGAGCTTGGTTTTGGTTTTGGCCTCCATAGACCAAGTTCAACACATTTTTCATGTTTTCCTCAAGAAGTGCAACTCGATCACCTGTTCCACTATTAGACTCTCTTTAAAATACATCATTTGCAGCTATATTCTCGATTATCTCATTCACTTGACGAACAGTCTTTGTCCAAACCGAGCCTCCGGCATAAGAATTCAAGTAATTCTTGTCTCCTTCATGCAATCCTATGGTAAATGTCAAAAGAATGTCTTCATCCCTCAAACCATGTTGTGGGCAAGCCAACAACAAGGTTTGGTACCTCTCCCAAGCACTAGATATTGTTTCTCTCGCCTTTTGTCGGAAGTTCTTTATCTCTTCCCTAGCCTTTAACATCTTTGATGGAGGGTAAAATTTCTTGAGAAATTGTGAACTCAACTCCTCCCATGTAGCTGCTTTCGGGTTCATTGATCGAATCCATGTTTTAGCTCTCACAGTCAAGGTAAAATTGAAGAAATTGAGTTTTTTCTCGTTATCCGACATCCTCTTATACTTGATCGTGTCGCATATCTCCATGAAGTTATTGAGATGAGCATTTGGATCTTCTCGATCACTTGATCCTTCAAAAGGAGATTCTTTTAACAATTTCAAGAGATTTGTATTAAGCTCAAACTTCTCAGCATCAATTGGTGGTCTTTCGATCCCATCATATTGTTCATTCACCCTCGGCTCAAAGTAGTCACGGAGTAGTGGTTCATTATTTTAAGGTAGATTTACGATTTGTGGTCTTTGGTGTTGAGGTGGGTGGTATGGATAGTATGGATAATTATGTGTTGGTGGTGGATAGTATGGATGGTTTATTGGGTAATTTGGGTAGTTAGGATATTGAGGTGGGTAGTAAGGTTGATTTGGTGGTGGATAAGGTTGGTATTGATGTGGTATAGGTTGTGGTTGTGGAACCTCTCTTTGAGCCAAGTGCTCCTCACCATGATGCACTTGTCCTCTCAATGGTTCTTCTTCTCTAATCTCATCTCGAGCTTCATTCATGTTATTCTCCATGTTCTCTTGATTCTATCTAGCTTTTCTTCTTCTCCTTCGTAGGCTCGTTTCAAGGTCTAAATTGTTCATACACATGCAAAGCATTCATACAATCCATCAATGTAGAGAATTGACCATACAACATCTCATAGCATTCAAAAGATCAACATAATCACCACATTACTCCATAGGAATCATACACCAACACATAAAGGGATTAGCCCATGGCTAATTGGGTAAACAAAAGAACAATTAAGCTAGAAACAATCATCATCATACAAGAAATGTAAAGGAATGTAGAGAGATTACCTATTACAATAGAAATTGGAAAGATACAAATTACCTCTAAAATGCTATCTAACAATCCGGCAATGGAAAATGAAATTCAAACGGTAGAAACGTAGCCCTAGCTGAGATGAAGATGCAGGAATAAACGGATCAACGATGAAAGCGGTAGATCAAAAGTTGTCGACAAAATCGTAAGAAGAAATCTTATGAACCCAACTAGTAACTACCTCTCTCTCTCTCTAATCTAAGAATCTAACTATGATTATGAACTAGATTGTGACTTGATGCCTTGAGAATCTGATCCTTGCAGTATTTATAGTGCCCACAATGTTTAGTACAAAATGCCCTTCATTAAACGCGCGAAAAGACGAAACAGCCCTCAAAATTGGGCCTGTTCGAGCCATCACACGAATGCACCATAGTGGCCACACGAATCGATTCTTTTGGTCCACTCATTCACTCCTCCATCGCCCGAACCAGAGATGTTGTGCACGAATCGGGGCTCGTGGTCGCACGAGCCCAGGCTTTGTTGCGCACGAGCCCAGCTTCGTCTCGTCCGATCGATCCTCGACTTTCTCATTTTTTTCATATCTTGAGTTCTAGAGCTCCGATTGACTCGATTATTTTTCCGTTGCGACCTTCTCTTTGAACCCTTCGACATGGTATATCATTTTCCTCCATTGGATCAACTCACAATTTCTGGACTTTTACGAACTTGCTCGTCTTTTGCCGATTTTGCTCGTTTTCACTACAAAACATAACTTTCTAGCCAAAAAGGGTTCAATGCACAAAGTATAGCATTTTAGGGTCAAATATGAACATAAGCACATCAAAACCATGTAGAAATGGATGCAAAAACATGCAATTATGACCCTAATCATGTGGCTTGATTCGGGTTTGTTTGTGTTGCCCATGAGCTGATTGATCTTAGCGTCTTGCTCTTGGATGTGCGTCTTCAGTTCTTGCATGCTTGAACCAAACTTGCTAGTTGCTCTTCCATCATTGTAGCATTTGTTGTCATCACCTCGGCAACACTAGGAGCTGATGATTAACTTAATCTGGAACAGGGAGTTGAGTTTGCCGAGGTATTCTCGTCTCTTGCAGTGGCATGTAGAACATCTTCCTCGACAGCCTTGATGGAAGAGGTGAATGATTGTGAGTCCTTTGACATAATCCTAGTGATACCATTCACATTCTCGTAGTCCGCGTTCGGAGATGCTTCAATAGTCCATGCAAGCTTGATTTTGAAGGGTGTCACTTTAGAAGCTTCAATCCTTCAACGAGAATCTTCGGTCCTCTTAAGTTGGACTTTGAATGGAGTCATTCCTGTGTCAACAATCATCATGGTCTTGACCTTGAATGAAGTCATTGGGATTGAATCTTTTGAGAGAAGATATGAGAGGTAGAGTTGTCCCACCAAAATTTGTAACCTGCAAATTTTCTCACAAAATATTAATAACTCTTTATTAATAATGTGAAATGAAATTACAAAGAATATGTTGAATTTTAAAGAAATCAATGCGATTGTTTCGGGTCCAATCTCTATTTGATCCTCTGATTCTTCTCTTCGAGTCTTGACATGGTCTTGACTTGATTTGCAAGTTTCTAGGAGTTGGGTAGTTGACTTTGGAGTTGGACGTTAATTCGAGGGCGTTGAGCCTTGTTTCGAATTAAGGTTGCCTTGTGCAAGGACTTTGTTGATTTTCGAGTTGAGTCCGATTTGATGTTGAAGTTGATATTAATTTGAGGGCGTTAAGCCTTATTTCAAATTAATATTGCCTTGTTGGAAGGACTTAGTTGAGTGTTCATTTTTGGACTCCCTATGTTGGTGTCGTTGTACATGAGCAGTGTTGATCGTCGTTGAGGACGTGTGGATGATCGTTGATTGAAGGGGCTTCGCACCGTGCTTCTCAAATCAAACGCCGATGTTGATAAAATATATTGACCCGAGGCTTCGCTCCGTGATCTCGGAATAAAACGTCTTGTTGATGAAAAACTCGAAGAACGCTCTTAAAGCCGCGAGGAACGCCTTTGAATCTTCAAAGATGCTCGAAGTCTTGGATCTTCCGAGTTGCTCCTCCTCTCCAAGCTTCGATCTTCTTGAGTTGTTGTCAATGAAAAATGACTAGAATGAGACCCTATTTATAGGTGTAGAATTCTAGATTTGCAGGCCAAATTTGATGGGCCAGAATATATGATTCCCAAAAGATGCCAAATGTGATAATCTTCAAGGATATTTGGGCTTTTTAAAGATCGGACTTGATGACTTTAAAAATCCTAAAGAATTAATTGGACTTTTAGAGGCCCAAAATATATATTAGGCTTTTGAGACCCAATTCAATTTATTAGATTTTTGAGCCAATTTGATTTATAAGGCTTTTGATGTCCAATTTGATTTATTAGGCTTTTGAGGCTCAATCTGATTTATTATTTAGGAATTAAATTTATCCAAATTCTCAATAATAAATTATTTTAACACGTAATTTCTACATTTTAGTTTTTTTTTTATTTTGGCAATTAATTTTAATTGCCTACAATCATATATTAATAAAAATAATTTATCATAAATGTAAAATAAGACACAATAACATTAGTTATTTTCCAAGTCACGTATTGTGTAATTTTTTTTATAAATATTGGTAGTTAGATGTTAGTTCACCAAGTTCTCAAATACTCCAAAAATTATCTCCAAATTACAAATATAAATGATAAATATAATTTTGAGAGTTTGTAAAATAATCAAGATGATTAGGATCCATAATAGAAATTACAAGATAAAATGATAAAAATAGAAGAGAAAATTAAGGATATCAAATTTTAATTTAAAGTATGTCAATATTAGTGTCTAATGTCTATTTATAAAAAATTAAAAAATATGAATTTTAATATATTTATTTTATTTTTTTGAATACATATTATACTAATAAAATTTAACTAACCAATCGAATAATAACATGTGTCATTGAACAACCAAATGGAATGGTTGGGTAGGAACCTTTGGCCGAAGTTTTCAAATTCATTTCCTCTCTTTCCCCCAACAGGTTGCAAAATTGAAGCGATTAGGGGTAGTCTCACAATTTGCAAAACGACAAAATGCTTCAGAGTTGAAAATATAAATAGATCACGAGATTCCTGAATAGAACAACATTTCAAACATTCTATTAAAATAATAGTAAACTCATCATCACATTCGAAATGACCATGTAGGTTTGTGCCACTATAACGGCGCAACTGAACTGATGAGTCGAACCTTGTTACATGATAGCAAAAGAATGAGAACCTCATAAGACATCTGACATTACCTAAATGCTAAACTAATAATAAGCTTAAGGCAATCATCATGTACAAATGCCAAAACCACATATAAACTAACAAAAATTTTCAAAAACCAAAAATTTGAAGGATTGAGCATATCAGATCCAGTTCAACTGAAGGAGTTTGAACCTTGTTCTGGCACAAGTAAACATATAAAACAAGGTATACATTACTTCACAAAATTGGTCGACCTGCCTGCATATAGTGGAGTTAGAAAATCCTGCAAATGTATTTACAACTCCCCTATTTCTTACTATTAGTGATTGGTTAAAGATCTTCCACTGTCTGAATCTCCCCCATCATAATCCGGTTGCTAACTACGTTAAATCCCAGAACAGATGGACTCACTTTCTTCCCTTTCTTTCCCTTCTTCTTACCACCTCCTTTAGTTGCCTCTTCGACCTCCACGCGATGATCGGAACTCATGTCTGAGGCACTTCGATCGTCCCGACCCTTGCACGCTATTTCGAATACATCAGCAGGCAAAAAATCCTTGAAGTTCAGGAACTTGTCGATGAACACATGGTTTGGATCAACGGAACCAAGATTCTCAATCAGTAGCATTTCGGCCTCTGATCTTGATATCTTTAAGCAGTATTCCAAGATACTTGTATCTACAAATAAACAAGACATGAAACGTTAGAAAATCATCCAACTATGTGGAGGTATGCAGGGGTGGGGAAAATAACAAAAAAAATTGTATCACATAGATTTTTACAGATATATTGTACAGTATGGAGAGTACATTGAAAGTTTTAGTACGTACCAAAATACCGATTAAAAAACAGGTATATAATTTCGAAAAGCATAATAATATCCTACATATAATTTGATATACAAAAATTTCGGTATTAACGGTATTAAAATTTCAGTATGGAACAATGTATATCTGTACCATTCATATATTCTGTAATACCGAAACTGTGTTATGGTATCAGACTATCAGTATGTATTTTACATATACTGAAAATTCGTATACACAGTATCAGCATGAAATTTTACATATCAAAATTTTACAAAAGCAGCAGCCTTGTAAACACTTTATTTTTTAACAAAGCAGCAAATATAAGTAATTTGTCAGATAAATGAGATGATACCTTTAGACCCAACAAGTCTGGTGCACTCAGTCTCACACCATTCCTTGAAGCCCACAGCCTCTGAAACATATCCAAGAAAAGTTAGTTACTTTATTCATCCCTTTTTTTGGTACATCTGAAGGAAATGTAGGCAATAATCAAGGTGATCTACCTGAATGTTTGGTTGAGGCCTTTTTATTCCCTTCCTGAGATAATTTTGAGGCTGATAACAAATACTCTGGAGCAGTGCCACCATTAGACTTTTGTTGATTAAATGGCGCTCCTTTAACAGGGGTATTTTTGCTTCCCCAGCTGCCCTGGTTTCTGTGTTGTGGAAAACCTGACCTGTAGGCCAAAATAAACATCTTTATTCTTTATAGTAGTACCAAAAAGACATGTTTCCAGAAAATATACAACACTATGAACATAAAATAACGATTAGGCAAAAGGAAAACAAAAATTATGTTCGGACAGTTCAAGGAACATGTCTACTTGGTTAATTATCTCAAAAGTACTAAAACCTTTTAAAGTGGATACTAAGCCACATAAATTCATGGTCATCCAGCAAAACAGCAATATAACTAGCTAACATATCTAGAGAAGTATTCAGCTGCACAAGCAACCTCCCAGCGTGAGAACCCACACACCATCTCACTCCCACCCACCAAATAAAAAAGAAAGGGGAAGAGAAGCCCCTCCTCCTCCTTTACACCAAAAGGTGACTCAACAAATATTGAGCACCAAGATGCAAGGAAATGTGGAAGCACAAACAGATAATTTGTTAGAAATATAAGCTAGGGAGCCCTAACTTAACCCAAAATCATGGTCAAAGGTCAAGGATTGTCTCCCACTTATATACACATCCACCATTTCTTGTGGATCCGATGTGGGATCATAACAATCGACCCCCCTTAAAGCTGGACGGCACACTCCGGGTGGCAACCCAGATGTCAAAGTCCACTTCCCGGGTAGCAACCCCCCTTGGGCCCACATCCGGGGTGGCAACCCTAGGGCCCACCATCAGGTAGCCCCATACCGCAGCCCGTCCGAACTTTTTCCCACAGACGGCGCCAATTGTTAGGAATATAAGCTAGGGAGCCTAACTTAACCCAAAACCATGGTCAAAGAAAGGTCAAGGACTGACTCCCACTTATATACCTAGGATGTGGGATCGTAACATAATTGAGCAAAACATATGCAATGCACATACTGTGTATCCTCTGATAATGCTATAATCTAATGAGTTTAATGCAGTAAAAGAGAATGGTAATAGACATACTGTGTATCCTCTGGTTTTTGTATCTCCGATGATCCCCAGAACAGATCATCATCAACTTTATTGTTTTTATGAGCAGCTTGTGAGGTGATTGGCATCGGAGACGCTGCTTTTGCAGGAGGCGAGGAGATTGACCGTGAAGGACCATTTCCACGGGCAGGTTGATTGGCCGTAGATTTATTAGGAGTTGGCACCTGAACAGAAGGAGATACCTTTCTTTCCTGTTCCTTAAGGATGTCTCGCATTGATGCAGCTTTATTGTGTTTTGTAGGGTCAGTTGACCAAGCAAGTGCCGATGGGCTTGCAGACTCTCCTTTCCAGTTAACAAAATCTCCAAAGGACGGACCAGAGGGCACAGAAGATACCACTTCCTTCTGCTGCTGCATTTGGCGAACAAGTTTCCCCTTATCAGTGGGACTTGATCCAAGAGCTACATCAACTGAAGCTAAAGAACCAGCCTTTGGTCCCGCATTTTTAGCCTTTGACTTTTTGCGGCTCTTTTTAGTATCCTTAGCATCAATGAAATCATCACCAGGATCAACATTTGTCTGGGAGCTCATAATTGATGTTAAAGATACTCCAGTTGCTAAACTGTCTGATTTAGAATATTTTTGCTCATTGTTGACAGAATCCTCCTGAACTGCACTTGATACCTTGTGATCTGCATTCACAACCAACCCAGCCCAGGGGGTAGATATGCTCATGGAGTTTACAGATTTGGAGATCTCAGAAACTGCTGCCTCTTCTTGTGCTCTCTTCTGCTCTTCTTGTGCTCTTCTCTGCTCTTCTTGTTGTATTTCTAAGAATGATTTTGGCTTGAAACCAGGAGCCGGTTTCCATGCCTGTTGTCCAGAAAGTGTATTCACCTGTGAAGCATATGCAGCTTGCCCTGACTGAGCTTTTTCCTCGGTTGTCAAAATGTCATCTGCATCATTAAAGGCAATATACGTCTTTTGTTCAGATGGAAAGCCCACAATATTAGAAACTTCAGTGATCTTCCTCTTTTCCTTTTCAGAAACAGATGCTGCAAGAGTTTCTGTGTCAATAGCTAGGGAAGCAGATTTTGCATTACCAGAGTTTGTTCCTTCAATTTCAGATGATTTTGTTTCTTGTGACTTGCCCCTTACTGTGTCAGCGGAAACTTTTGAAGACTTCTGCTTTTTTGACTTCTTATTTTTCACTTCACGTGCTTCAGAATTTTTTGCTTCCTTTAACGAAGAGGAATCAGCAACATGCTGTTCAACATCTTGTGGTTTTATTGCAGCCTTCACTGAAGTCTCCACCAGTGCATCTAAAGCTTCATAAAAAATTACCTCATTCTCAAATGCAACGCTCTTCTGTGAAGAAACTGATTCTCCCATAGTTTCTCTGGCTGGAAAACTTGGAGCACTATCAGTGGTTGAAACTCTGACAGATACATTATAGTTTGACATCTGTTCTGAAGTGCATTTATTAAAATTCTCTGCTGAAGCCAGTCTATCTGTGCAAGGAAAGTTGTTCTCCTGCTCAACAATTTGGTCCTGCAAAGGAGCATCCCAGTTCCTTTGGCTTATATTGTTTGCAAAAACATGATGTGGGAGATGCAAAGATGTTTCTGAAACAATATTCAGCTTAGTTTCCTGAGAATCACTCTGAGGAAAAACAGGGGTAGCAGCATCTCCTTTTTCATGTTGTGGGTTGGAAGCTTGCAACTGTGAGGGAATCTGAAAGAAATCATGTGATTTTTGGAAATGGGTATGATCCACAATAGGATTTCCAGCAGCAAAACCACCACTTTGTGCAAACGATGTGTCACACATTCGTTGGTTGAGATGCTGCTCAGAAAGCAGTTGCGAAAGCAGTTGTTGCTGCTGGCGCATAAGCTGCTCCTCCTGTTTCTGTTTCTCCTTCAGCATCAACATATCCAACAGTGATAGTTGCTGTGGTGCCTGGGGTTGTAACTGCTGTAAGTAATGCTGCTGCAACAAACTTAGCAGTTGTGGATCTTGAGGTATATTAGGATTCAATAGCTTTTCTGGAGTCAATATCTTGGATAGATTATCCACTGGTTGTGATAACATATTAATCAAGGGTGCATTCTGTTGCTGTAGCATCTGCTGTTTTATCCCAAATGCAGATTGCAGGGGGAAATTCTGACTTTGAGGAATGTCCAAATTCTGGCTTTGATTCAACCAACCAGTCATACCATTGTTCCCAACAGAGGTAGCATCAGAAACCCCTTGAAGACTAGACCCCATATTCTGAGAATAATGTTGTGCTCGAGCATTATCTGGAATAGGTGATGGAAGCTTCGGGTGATTTGTCATAGATCTCTGCCTCTCAAGTGACAATTTTTTAGCCAATAAATACGCGTCCTCTCCACTATTAGATGCCAAAGGATGTTGTGCAAAAGAATACTGTCCACCATATCCCTGCATACCTGAAAAAATACAATAGCTTTTAGAGTAAAGAGGTAACCAAACAGTATTACCTTGAGTGTTACAGCAGGTAAACATGAACAGAGGATCAAAAGGGAACAAAAACTCAGTCCTACACTTCTCTTCTATTAAAAAGTAAATAGACAAACCTTCTGAGAGAGCAAACTTCTCAAGGGCGGCAGTATTCCCACTGTCAGCCATCAATGACTCCAGAAACCTGTTTTCAGCCACTGCTGTGGAACCAAGTTTGTATCTGGGATCATTTATTAACACATCTGCCTCACTTGAAACTGCATGAAGACTCCCATGATTGTTAAAGTTTGATCGACCAGATAAATCCTGGACTTCATTTGCTCCTGATGAAGTAAAACCTGGAGGTGGTCGGGCCTTGGGGCGCAAATGGGGCATCACATCTCCCAGTAAAGAGTAAGCAGAGTCAGCAGGTGCATTGGCCAAACGAACTTGCAATTCAAGGCCAAAATATCCAGACTCAAACCAGGTAATAATATCACTTCCAGCAAAAGGGCCTTGAGTTATTCCTTGTGGATCTTTGTAGTAAAGAACTAGGTCTCCTGGAGACGACTGCGAAATATTATGAGGTTCCCTTTCCCTATCAATTGGTAAAGAAGGTTGCCTTCTCATAAATGGGTCATCATCTACTTGCCATTTTGATGCTCCTTTTCTGGTGTTGGATGAATCTATCATAGTGGTTTCCCGGGCATCGATAAAATCATTCTGAACATCTTTAGGAAACTCTCTTCGGTCAGAAGTTAAGCGCGCGTGCTCTCTAAAAGATGGAGATCTCCATGGACCAATGTGACGAGTAGAGGAATGCCCTGGAGTTCGTGATTCTCTAGCAACAGAACCATCTTCCCTTAAAGCTGAACCCAAAGAAGAAATTGTTTAAGCATCAAAATGAAGACAGTGAATTACTCCACAATTCTAGAGATCAGAGTATAACTCTAGTTTGCAGAGAACACTCCAAATTTTCAATCAAATCCACAAAAGCCCCCTACATGATAAAGTTTCAGTTTGCAGGGAAAAATAGAATTTTAATATCAGCTTCAATAGCTCCACAATCAATTAATCCAGATGACATTGTATTTCACCAAAATTATGAGAACATTTTACATGCTAATTCAAGAAGTCATTTCTACAACTTCATCAATCTTAAAAAAAGCTATCAAAGTTATTGTGAATACCTTCACCATTCAATTTCTGATCAGGAAAGGCTTCATACTCCCCCATTGTCTCATCTTTTGCATTAGGCCAAGAATTATTTTGCTTCTCATAGGGCAGGTGTTCTGAATGATCTGAATACCCTTCGGGATTGTTCATTGTGCCAGGCTTAGAATCATCAAGTGAAGCAGGCAAATCATCCTTACTGCCTGCTCAGACCAATCAAAACAAAAATGTATCCACATAATCAAGCCAGAGTCTATAATAAACACATCGCATAAAAAGAGACTACAGTACTCAAAGTTCTAAAAAATTACCAAGTCTATTTCTTTTCAACTGCATAAAATCAGTTGGGGTTCGGCTAGCAGATCCATCTTTAGATTCTTTACTAACCTGTGGAGCACCACTACTAGTGATTTCTCCATTCTCAATCCCCTTCAAGACAACCTACAAACAAACCTTCACAGTCAGTTTTAAGAATCCAAAAACTATCCATACTCCAGAAATTGTATAAACCAGTTTTACCAATTCTTCAGGTGAAGGTGCACATAAAGACACAGGTTCCACAGTTTCTTCCTGCGTGAGAGAAGGCACTTGAAGAACACCTTCCAAATACTTGGCATGATTTGTCATATCAGTTGTCCTGTATACATCAATCAATTCTGGACGGCTATAATAGGGTTCACCATTTTCAACTTTTTCAAGAACAGGTCCCTGTTTAACTGTGCTTCCCCCTGAGCTAAGCCTTCCCCTCCGAAGGGTAAAATTGGAAGCAAAATGTTCTCCGCGACCCTGGCCCTGTGAAAATGAAGGAGCTTGTTTGTTTACATGTAAAGTTTGATGTTGAGAATCTCCTCTACCTCGACTGTAGGAAGAGAGAGGTCTCCATGGTCGATAGTGATTCCCATCCCTCTCATCTTTTCCATGATAAGGGTTATTAGACGACCATTTATCAAGAACATCATCTCCCTTGTTAGAGTCCCCCAACTTATCACGTACAGAATTGCTCTCCTTCTGGTCGGGCCTCCAACGAGTATTCCATTTGCTCTCACGATTATCTCTATTTCCCATATCACCCCAGCGCTCTTCTGAGGGACGGCCAAATTGTCTCCCAGATGAATCAACCTTGCGATCCACCCTTCGATTATCAATTTGCTCCCTATCCCCATCCCTCCATCTATCCTTGCGGCCGGAGGAATTCGTGTCCCTTTCCTCCTCACGCCAGCCATCTCGACGACCACTACCTGAATCAAGCACAGAAGGACGGAAAACATCTTTCTTATGGTTATCAACCGAGTTATCTCCTCTTTCAGATTGTTTCATAGCATCAGAGCGATCAGCATAAAATGGAAGCCTGCTGAACTGGTTTTCCTGTACCAGAAATGTAAAATCATTGAGGTTTAAGTCAGCATTCCTAAATCATAAGGTGGAAAGCCGTTTTCAGCTTCCATTTCACAAATCACTACTAAAAGGCTGAGCAAATTAACTAGAGAAAAAAGGACAGAGTAGATCATAACAAACCCCAGTAACAGAGCCGGTCTTGTTTTCCCCTGGTTTTGGCAAAAGCCACTGAGGTGAAAGAGGAATGGAACTATCAGATCCTTGAATATCTGCATAAGGTACAGAGGTAACGAAGTAGATTACGCTTTGAGGAAATATAAAATAGAGACACCCAGTAACAACATAAAGATGGTTCAGAAAACAAAGAAGTATGAACATTTTGCATAGATAATGTAAAGCAGGAGTTGTTCAATGATGGATGGCATAATTTATGATTGAGACACTCTAACCAAACTTAGGGTCTAGACCTATTATACTTTTAAATTTTCAGATCTCAAAAGTTAACACAGAAAATTATGAGGAGAAGAAGACAAGCAAGACAACATCTTCCTACAGTTACCTTACATGGCTTTACCGGGATACACTCTCATTTCAACTACCCTCCAAATAATAAGAAGCGGCAATATTAATAACTAATAATAAATTCTAATTCAATAAAGTAGCAGGCAAAAAGAAAAGTAGAATAAAACCACCGTAGAGGTGAACATTACGCAGTATCTGCATTACGAATGGCCACACATATAACATACGCACAATTGTATCTAATAGCCAGAGGCAGAGCTGAGAACTGTCAGATAATCCTTAATAACTACATCCGCCTACAGGGTTAATCTTTCTTGACATTACAGTCTTCACACTGACCAACTTCACAAATTTCTGTTCCCCTATGTGTATTAGACCATGCTCATGCTACAATCATTTTTTTATAAAATTAAGAGAGGTAAAAACCACTCAACATATTTCTTAGAAGTAGTACTGAACAAAAGCTGATCTTCTCTAAATTCTAGTGTCAACTCACCTTCAACTTACCAGAACAGGACCAAACCCTAGTATACTTATTCAGAGAACATAACAAGATCACTTAGTTATGCTACAAAGCATTTATGTATGACAGAAAATAAATACAACATCCTCCACATATCTAAAATACAGAGCCTCTCAGAAAATTTCATCAAGAGGAACATGAATTTAGCATGACACTGTACCATAATTTGCAATCAATGTGCAGAATAAAGCGACTATTGGCTAAGGTGATCTGTTCATGCAACCCCTGAGCACTGAACAGCAAACAAAGAAAAAGAGATGATTTTTACTTCTTGATGGCTTCAAATATTTTGTCTTCTATCTACGCCACAAACTACAACTAGAAAATTCTGTGAATTTATTTCTGCTTCTTCAGATTTTATCACTTAAGTTAGTCCAGAATATAAATAAAATTAAAAACAATAATTAGTCACGATATTTAGCATCACTATCATCAAATAAAGCGCATTCTGCAGCAGTAAAGGTTTCCTTCAACGTGAAAAAGACAATCACATACGTAAAAATGAAAGAAGAAAAAAAAGTGAATTTAAACTACCAGAATACCATACGAGTTCTTCGGTTAATTTATTTCTTGGCAAGAAAAGAAAAAGAAAAAGGAATGCCCTTAATTCTCAATTTGAAAAACCAATCACAGAACAAAAAGATGATTACCAATTTAAAAACCCTAATACCACAGTGATATGTTGATTTAGGGTTTATAGAAAAAAAGAACCAGAACCAATAATTGAATGAGAAAGAAGAATGTGAAGAAAAATAAACCTCTGGGGATCTGATTGGGGCGAGAATCAAACTGAATGCTGTCAGCCATTGATGATCAACGTGAGGGGAAGAGAACGTTTAGAGAGAGAAAGTGAGCTCAAGAGAAAAACCCTTTCGACTGCTTCGGGATGGTGAGAAAAACCAATTGCTAAGGCGGGGAAAAATATATAGGGCCAACGAAAATTTATAATATGTTAAAAGAAAATTATATTTATGTGCCTTTATCAAAAGTATTTACTAGAAGAATAGTTTAGTCATTTCATTATGTATCACATATTATGTAAATCCTAGTTTGTAACCTATATAAATGGATCTAATTCACAAGATATAGTGGAATAATCTCCTGGCTTGGTACGCCTCCAGATGTAGCCTTTCAGGTGAACTAGGTCAACAAATTTCGTTCTTTATGTTTTCTGATTATCCTTAAACACGTTATCAGCACGAGTGTTCTACCGATTCAGATTTAGAAATTCTTAATCCTAATTGAAAAAAATATGGGAAAAACCCTGTCCTCTCTCCTTCAATCGATTCGCCCAAATCGATCGGTCCCAACTGCGTAGGCGTAGCCCCCTTTTTGTGTCGCTAGGGTTTCTGCCCTCGTGGGCGCCGCTGTTGGCGATCGGCCAGCATCGCGTGGCCATCGTCTTAGCACTCCACCGCCGAAGATGCGCAGCAGCACCGATGCCAGAAATCACGTCAATCGTCGCTGCCCTGCCACGCGCCGACCATCAACACCAGCAGTCGTCATGTCCGTCGATTCGAAGCTCTCAATCGACCCAGGCCACCGTACTCAGCCGACTCTGTTCGCAGTCCACATTGGCCGGAATTAACGCCCAAATCGCCGGACACACCACTGCCTCAAAGCTACACCAGCGCCGTTGCCGTCGGTATCTTGTGGCCTTCGTCGATCTGTATCTTCTCCTTGGGTCACTGATCGCGATTCAACCGCTTTGGAGTTCGCAACGTTCATAGACATGTGTCCTACCTTCGCGATTGAGTTCCCCATCTGTTCGCAATTTCGAAGAATTAAAGCGAGATTGGTTGAAGAAATCCCCAAATAGCAGCGACTAGCTGTTAAAGCTAAGTTTTCATTTTCTCAATCTTTTTTGTATCAGTTCCTATGTGATTTAAGATGAATTATTAGTTTAATTCATTGTTTATTACAGAAAAATCTCACTGAAAGAATTCGAGATTAATGCCTTCTTCTCTATGAGAGAACTATGTGTTCTATTTTCACAGTCGAAGCACCACCGTTGCAGGAAATGTCCGATGCTGATTTCAACATGGAAAGGGGCAATATCCTAATTCCAAATCCTGCACGAAAAAAAGAATGTCGTCTTCTAATTCACGCCGGCTCCTTTGTACAGCCGACTCTGGTTAATTATAGTTAACGCCAACACTGCCCCGAAATAAGGCGTTCATCCGGTGGAGGTAATCTTACTGTGTTTCTAGAAAAATGAACAGTATGACATGCTCAATTCGAAATTATAGTTCGAATTCCTTAGATAATCTATGGGAACTAAGATATGCCCATTTATTTCACAAAGGGGGTACGCAAGCACAATATGAAATTTAGGCTTAATTTTCTAATTAGATATTAATCTTCTGAAGGTCAAATTATTACCAGTAATCTGATGTGTATTAGTTTGAACCTATGCATGATGCACGCTGCATATTTGATGAAATGCTTAAGAAAAGTGTGGCTCAGCCTATATGTATAATTGTCTCGTAACCTGGATAATGAAAGTTGACCATGTCACCATGCTATTCAAGCATTTATTTGATTGACAATTATTTAAGTTGTCAATGTACAATGTGTTTGTGGAGTCATTCAGAGTGACTTCTTGTACAGTTACAGTTTTGTAGCATAAAATGGATTATCAAATTGTTGAGTTTCCTGCTATGCTTGAAAGTTATGTGCTAGGTGACAAATATGGTTAATTGAGCATGTGATTCTACTAGTTGATGAAGCCTACATATATTTGTTAAAAATAAATTAAGTTACAAATCCATTATCTTCATGATAAAGAAAATTTATGGAACATAATTATGAATTACAAATCAATGTGATGAAACATTTTTACAAAGAATCGATAAATATGTGACCTATAGTCTCAAAATCTAATTCAAATGAATACATTCATGAAAAAAAATATTATTATATATTACTATGCTTGCATATTAAATTCATATCCTTCCTTGTGTTATAATAAATGGTTGAACGTACTTGACCTGATTATACTGTATTGTACTCCAAAGAAACTGAGTACCATTCTTGAGTTTTTAAGGGAAGAATTTATGTTTCCAAAATCAATTTATCCACGGATACCAAGGACAAAGAATTGTCTAACAAGGTCAAATTAAAGAATTTATCCACACAACGAACTGTGTGGGACCTTAAATGGACACTTGGAGACATTTATATTTTCAGAACTTATAGCCAATGATATAAAATTTATTTACTTGACTACAGAAAGAGTTAATAATTTTAATAAGGATATGTTGTTCCTTATCATTTTAGTACTTCAGCTAATGACACAATTTTTCTTTTACAATCTATTGGTTGGGACAAAGAAATTTCTCAAAGCTAATTTTGATTAATGAACCCAAAAGAAAATGGGATGTGATCTACTAATCCATATGGATATGAGAATAATTCCACCACGTGTAGCAGTGGTGTATCAAATCAAATTATATTGCAAGTAGGCACACAATTATAAATGATATAGGGAATCTAAAGTACAAGATACCCACCATATTAGCCTCACGATAATGAATTTTAATGGCAACATGGAATTCCTCGTACTTCAAGAATGTTGAAAAGGTATTATGCCTCATTTATTTAAAATACTCATTTTAGTCTTAAAGTTATTTAGACTATTGATGAAATTTGAGTTGGATTTTGATACGAGACATTAGTTTTATTAACGTTGGTTCATTAGATTTAATTCAAAGTTACTGAATTTATTTAGTATATATGGTTCAAAAGTTATATTATCACAATGTAAAGTGATACATCTACGAATTAAAAGAAAATATTAAATGAAAAGCAAATCATTTTATTCAAATTGAAAAGTAAATCATTTATTTATATTGAAACTCAAAAGGATTTGGGATTTGTAAAAAGAACAAGTAACAATGTCTAATGAGACAATTGTTGAAATTAAAAAAAAAAAGCTCCATATACATCAAGAGCTAATCGAACCATGTAAAATTTTAAAAATATTGTGTCAACGTTATTTATAAATACACTGTGAGAATGAAATTTTAATACGCCAAACAAATGTGAAAGAAAACACATTCTAAAGGAACTAAGATGTCGATCTAGTGTGATGTACCTCACTACTATTCGAATTTTTTAACAATATATTATCACTGACGGACTATGTGATATTAATTTATATAGGCTTTTGTATAATATTTCATAATGTTGAAGAATTCACATTACGTCTTTATTTCTAGAGTGATACATGAAATGAGATGAAAATTGATATAATGCGTGATATCTATCTTGTTGCTGCTTTGTCGCATTTCTTATTTTCTGAAGCACCAGATATACTATTTACATCTCACTTTGCCTCATTATAAAATTTTAAGGCAAGTCACTCACTCTGCAAAGCCTACTATTTAGCAAAAATAATATTGAGACATGTTTATTCTAAAGATACAAAATAAAATATTTCATTCTTACACAAGATACATGATGATATTTGTGGATTAATTAATCCAGAATGCGAACCATTCAAGTATTTTATGGTACTGGATTATACTTTGACATACAGATCACATGTCACTTTACTGTCCACAAGACATTTTGCATGCAAAACTCTTAGCACAAAGTACATTTCTTAGGGCTCACCACCCTAATCACAATATCACATTATTACATCAAAAGAATATGATGATTGTTGCATATAGATCAGGATCAATGTAAAGCATCTCGATACCCATGTGCTACACAAAATGGCCTCGCAGAGGCCACCATCTAAAGAAATATATGGTGGTAAGGCACTGATTATGCTCACCAACATGTCTATCTCTGCATGGGGTTATGCAATATTGCATGCATATTTACTTATTCGTTCTAGACCCACTGTTAACAACCTGTGTACCAGTTGGTAACTAGATATAAGCCTGATATTTTATATTTACGCATATTTGGTTGTGCTACATATGTGTCTATTGCGTCTCCACAGCGCACTAAAATGGGTTCTTAAAAACTATTAGGTATTTGTGTTTGATATGAATCTCGAATAATTATCCGCTATTTAGAACCTTTGATAGATGACCTATTTACCGCTAGATTTGCGGGTTGTCACTTAAATGAGACAGTCTTCCCTTCGTTAGGGGGAGATAAGAAAAAGAATTTTCTATGGGAACGACAAGAAGAATCGCGATCCATTCCCACTTTATCTCATTTGATCCCCAAACTTCACAATGAAAAAGTGATGTAAAATAATAAACTTTCAGAACGTAACAGATTCGATTCCTGATTCGTTCATTGATATTGCTAAAGTGACTGGGTCATACATGTCAGCTACAAATATGCCTGCAAGGTTAGAAGTCCCCAATAAGGGGCACAACATCGTAGTAAAGATGTTGCAACCACACTTGGTGGAGATGTGGTTGAGGCCGTGGCTCCCAAAAGGAAAAGGGGGAGATCACTTGGTTCGATTGACACCACCCAAAGGAAGGAATGGTAGGTGTGGCACAATTCAATTCATTGATCATCAATGTCAAAAATACATCTTATGAGATCATCTCTGTTTATAATTATGTCCAAGAATCATTACCGGAGGACGCTCCGATGTTCAATATGATTCCAGAGAATGAAAAATCTCTATTAATTATGAGAGTGCAAATGAGTCGATGGACAGACGTTGCACACAGACTAGTGATGTATTTATTTATTATGTTGCTCAAGAAATATAGAGCACGATAAAATCGAACCAAGCTCAGTTGTAGAATATCAACAAGAGCAAACTGGCCTAAATACAAGAATCAATCCAGGTAGAACTTGATTTTCTGACAAAGTTATAGGTATTTGGTCCGGTAGTGCTAGCCCGACCAAGTGTAAAGCCTATAGGACATAAATCACTCTTTGTCATAAAGCGTAATGAGAAATATATGGTCCTGATATAGAAAACTTTCCTTATAGCGCAAGGTTTCTCATAATGCTCTGGAATTGATTATGAGGAGACATACTCTCCTATTATGAATGTTATAACATTCTGCTACTTAATTAGCGTAGTAGCATCCGAAGGATTGGAAATGCAGCTTATGAATATGGTTACTGTATATCTCAATGGGGATCTTAATTCAGAGATATATATGAAAGTGTCTGATGACCTTCTATTAACCAAGTCAAGTGACTACTTGATTGGGAAAGAATACAACAACAAAAAATAATGCCATTTCGTATTTATAAAGAAAATGAGTTTTGGGTTTGCGATTATGATACTTATGTTGATGGATGAACATAGGTACTCTTAATGTAATAAGAGAAATCCTGAAACTAATTAAAATTATTGAGATAAATGATCTTGGGAAAACTCAACTTTATTGAGTTTGTGGATACTTATCCACCAGTCTGCATATGTCCAAAAGATGTTCAGGCGATTTAATATGGACAAAATGCATTTTGTTAGCACTCTCGTGATCGGCCGATGTTTGCATGTAAAGAATTATCCCTTTCGTCCAAAGCAAAAAGACGAAGAGATATTAGGAACTGAAATTCCTTGTTTAAGTGCAATAGGTGCATTATTGTACTTAGCTCAATATACTCGGCTAGATATTACTTTCTCAATGACCATGTGAACTAAATTTATTACAGGACCAACACAATATCATTGGAATAATGTCAAGAATGTACTTTGATACTTAAAAGAAACCAGTGACATGGGCATGCTATTTACTATATAAATGTTGAAAAGGACTGCAGATGAAATTGCAACCTTAAGAAAATATTGAATGCTATCATATACATTTATACACCAAATAATATGTTATTTGGTTTTTACCAATGTTGGTTATATCTTAACCACATGAACGTTCCCAAACTAATTATATATTTACCATGAGAAACATGGTGATATCTTGGGTATTAGTTAAGAAACTTTGATAGATATCTCTTAAAGTTATTTAGATATTATTACCTTACATATAGCAATTTGTGAGTGTATTTAGTGAAAGTCTATCATCACACATTCAAGGAGTCAGTGACTTGAGTTCTACCACTGAAGATCCTTTATGCAATGTATTGCATGCATTGAACAGATGAATATGTGTTATATAGGTGATATGAAACATATATTACCGAAGTTTTTCAATAACATGCAATAACAAATTTCGCTCAAGATTCAAATAAATTAAGTAAGCTCTAAAGAAAATGTGGCTAATCTATTTACATAATCGTTGTCAAAGATAACTTTTGGGAAACATCTTAAAGGAATTTAGATGTGTAAATTTTCTGAGCTCACTTGATAGATGTACCTATCAGTTGAGAGGTGTAGACTTCAGGGAGAGTCTTAACATAGGTGTGTTGCAACTCATTTTCCCTTTGACCAAGATTTATTTTTATTATATGGATGTTACTTGGCAAGGTTTTTGTCGAGGCAACATTCATGCACCATTCATCCTTTTGATTTGGCACAAGGGGGAGTGTTAAAGGAAATTACATTTATGTGCCTTTATCAAAAGTATTTACTAGAAGAATAGTTTAGTCATTTCATTATGTATCACATATCATGTAAACCCTAGTTTGTAACCTATATAAAGGGATCTAATTCACAAGATATAGTGGAATAATCTCCTGGCTTGGTACGCCTCCAGATGTAGCCTTTCAGGTGAACTAGGTCAACAAATTTCGTTCTTTATGTTTTCTGATTATCCTTAAACATAATCTATATTTTGGACCATGTTATTTGATTGTACGTATATATTTTATTTATAGATACATACTACCTCCGTCCACGAAATTTATGCTCACATTTTTGCACGTGGTTTAATGCAATATGTCGGAGGGTATTACGGGATATTGTGAGGTCCGTTTTGAATAAAGAGAATATTTATGAAAAGTATATCATATGTACTTTCCATAAATATTTTCTTTACTCAAAACGGACCTCACAATATCCCATAATACCTTCCGATATATTACATTAAACCACGTGCAAAAATGTGAGCATAAATTTCGTGGACGGAGGGAGTATTATTTAATAATTATTTCATTCATTTATTAGATTTTTTAGGGGCAATAGTGCTCTCTATAAACCATAAGTTAGTATTAGAAACTATAATAATTTAAAAGGGGTGCAAAAACACCTTTTTGTGTGGGAATTTTTTATATTTGTACCAACAAACATACGAGTGTACTATTAAATAGATGATTGTATCATACATATTACTTTTAAATGGCTGCGTATTTATTGCACTGTCAAAAGGTACAATGATGTGACGTGCGCTACTGTTGACACCTGACATTTACTGTATCAATCACATCATAATTATTTTGATTTATTTTTAACTTTTTTGTTGACATGATTTTCGGCGATTTGTACTACTCTATTTATGTATATACTATTGAACTAATTAATGTACTTTAGGTGTTACTGTTTACTAATTTATGAATTTTCCGGACGGCCTCCTTTCCGGCGAGTCATATCTATATTTTGTCTGTACTATAGCGATTCTTATTGTACTGCAGCATTTCTTATTGTACTAAATATTTTTGTGCTTGTACTATTTAATCCAAAAAAACCCAATTAACAAGCAAAACAAGACAATAATCATCACTAGTAACAAAAAATTAACAAAAAAATAGATTCATAACTTTTCAACAATAAAAAGCACATGAAACATACACACAAAAACCAACAAATTTTGAAGTAAAAATACACCAAATACACCCAAATCAAAGCCAAGAACATAACCAAAATATAAAAAATAAGAACAAAATCCATAAGTCAAAGCCAAGAACCAAATATCAAAACCCAAAATAATAACCTCTCTCAAGTGCAAAATGGGCTCAAAATAATAACCTCGCTTAGTTATTATTATAAATGGCTTGAGGGTTTCAATTGATGGCATCTTCAGCTGTGATAATTGGCGTCGCGCGAATCACGGTGGTGTCGACGTTCAGAGATGCGAATAGAGGCGGTTGAATAGAGCTTCGTCAATGGCGGTTCGACATTGCTGCTTCGAAGGTGGACTAGCAATGGCCGTAGTGACAAGATATGCGTTGATTTTGATACGGAGGTGACAGCTGAGATCGGCGATTAACGGTGATGATGTGGCTGGAGGTTTGATTCTCAAATCGGAGACAGGTACGACGGATTACGGAGTAACAGCTTCACTCCGGCGTCCAACGGGCTTCAATTTTAGTCGGAGATGTGGCTATGAAAGTGCTTCAATTTCAGTCAGAAGCCTTCGTCACTCCATCGTCAATATTCACGCACCGAAAAACACAAGCAATGGCGGCGCATTGAGGTTTCTAGAGCCAGATTAGATTTCTCAATCATCGACAACAGATTCATCATCTCCGTCAGAAAAATCCCCATTACCGTCCAGAAAAACCACTCCGTCGTCTCACCAGCCCAGATCCGTCGCTCCGTCGTCTCTATCCTCGTCACTGGTGGCCCAACATCGAGAACCACCGCTTCTGCCTTCTTCGCCCCACTCTGTCGCCGTTGCTCGCTCCGCCCCATCAGTCTCCCTTTTCACCGCCGTGCATATTTGTATATCTATACTATATTAAAAAGAGTCTTACCTTTGAGAAATATTTTTGGACAGTTCTACCCCTTTATCTTTTATCACTTGACAGTTCTACCCCTCTCGCCCTACCTTTAAGAAATTTTGTTGGACAGTTCTACCCCTTTATCCTTAACCACTAGACAGTTCTAACATTTCGCTCTTTCAGCATGCGAAACCTCAACCCCACCTCCCCGTACCCTACTGTTCCAAACCCTATCCCCAAAATAAAATGTTGGTCCCAAAACGAGTATAATCAGTGTATGGGGGGAATACACTGATATCAGATTTTTTTGATTACTCAGAAAAATGCTCTTACACACTCAGTCAGGAAGATCCTGATAAGTCTCACTTAGACTGATAGTCCGCAGGGGCAGCAGGGACAAGTAGGCAAGGAGTCAGAAAGGCTGAGTATGAGTTTTGTGACCGCTCGAAAGCAAGTCAGTTGGACTACTATCTCAGTAAGCTAGAGTACGTGCGGAATGTGAGCCCTTAGTTTTTACTCGTTTTAGTTCCTGAAAATGTTTTCTTTGACTTTGCTTAGTAAATGGTGGTTAATGCTGGTGCACAGTTTTAAGGGTCAGGATGATTGATTCAGCCTGATGTTCAAAACAATGCAAGGATGCTCAGTTTAATATGATGACAATTATGATCCCGAGCAAGAATGTAAATCAGCACACATGAGACTTTTTAACGTGGTTTAGAGATAACCAACTCCTACGTCCACGACCTGATTTAACAGGAAGCTACCCTCTACCACTGAGGATAGGTACTTGATTTTTTACGTGCCAAGGGACATGAGTAGCCAACTTCCTCTCTTAGGAACTGACCCCTGGGCGTTTTACAAGTCTCAGTCCTTCTAACCAACGAATCTCACACCCTGAGTGGTTTGGTATTCTGGTTCCAACTAAGGATAGCTCTAGCAATACAAAACGATGCTAAAGATTAGAGCTATCAAACTAAGCAAAATACAGAGTGAATCCTACTACAACACTAGGGAAATTTAATTGCAGAGTGTTGTTCAAAGTATGCTTTGAGTGCTTAGATTCTTAAGAGCTTTCTCTTGGAAATTTCCTGTTAGCCTTGAATGGGTGCAAGGCTCTCTGTATTTATAGGTAAGATTTGAAATAGATCCGTTGGAGGAGATCTTCCCAAATCTTTCCTATTTTAGGGTGGTTGCAGGCTAGATGTACTACTTGACCTTGTTCCCATGCTTAATCTGGAAAATTCTGTCCCGCCGCCTGCAACTCTGAGATGCATTAAATGCCGCATTAACTACTGTGCAGACTCCGTACAAGCGTGTCGAAAGGCGATTGGCTCTCCGTACAAACAGCTAGTTGATCGTCTGACACTTGTCCTTCCTCGTACATTCAATACTCCGAGTTTCTTGTCATTTACTCAGGATGAATGTTTGTCTTTAATGGAGTCTTACTGACATTCTCTTTGTCTCTCAGGAGTTAACATAAATGTCAACTGCCCCATAGCATGAATAACCTTTTTGCTTTGGACTTACATGAGTCAGATAAACTGACTCAAGGCCTAAGTCAGGTCTTACGAGCATTAAGCTCAGCCTGCTAGGTTATTCAGCCAGGCAAGTGTAAGGTCTTACATGAGTCAAATAAACTGACTCAAGGCCTAAGTCAGGTCTTATGAGCATTAAGCTCAGCCTGATAGGTTACATAACATTGCCCTTCACTGACTAAGTTCTATCCTGAGCATGCTTAGTTTACTCAGTAGAATCATCAGTCAGTGGAAACTCTGAATTGTCTTCAGGATGGATCTTCAAGTCTTCGGTTTTCAGCTTCAGTTCAGGCAATCTTCAGTAAACTGACTCTGACCTTCTTCAGGGTAAGTTGTACTTCAGACTTCAGTCAATTGGGTCGACTCCAATATTCTTCAGTTTTCAACACATTCCCCTTGAACTGAATCTCTAACCTGACTATCCTGATCTAGACAATCCTGACTAACTGCACTTAGGCAAATCATCAGGGGGTTTTGGGATCTAATCAGAATACTCAGATTGTCCCAACATGAAATCTTCTCCCTGACGGCGGATCCCCAGCCAACCCTGAGGCGATCGGTGATGACGACAGTAACAAAGCCCTACCGATCAACGGATCGAACGTCAAACTCACCGCCATCCGATCTATTTCAACGATCCGACTAAACGCCAAACAGAGATTGATGAAGCGACAATGGTTGGGCTTTTTATTGGATTTTTGGATTTTTCCGGCGACGATTGATATAGCCCCACTCAAGACTGACAATGATGCCACGATTTGCGATGGAGCCCTGCTGATGAAGTCATGATTTTCGAATCCACGGCAACGGTGATGCTGGTACTCTCTCTCTCTCTCTCTCTCTACATGCATGATATCTTTTCTGTATGATCTATGTTTCATTTTAACTATAATTTTAGGGCTTTCACAGATGGGAATAATTAGGGTTCGATTTTGCTAATCTTCTCCTTATTTTTTTGTTTTTGGGGTTTGATTTGGGGGTTCTTCAGTGTGTGTCTGTGTCTGCAGAAATTGTATTTTTTGGGTCCTTACTTTTTCATTTCTGTGTGTTTTTTATAATGGCCTTCAGTATAGACGGCGATGACGACAACGATGGAGCCCTGACGATCAAAGGACTGAACGTCAAACCACCTCCATCCAATTTTTAAACAGATTTACCCTCCTATATTTCCCCTTCGTGCGTTCTCTCCCCCTACCCAGAACAATCGCACATGTTATTGCTTACGATGTAGTGTCGGTCGATCAGGAGGCGGTCTTCAATAGGCATTCCAGTTAACGATGGATCGACAGCCGCCTTCTTCTCTAGACGGATCACGTGCCATCGCCTACGTCGAGGCCCAACAGCTCGATCACCCAGTCATCATATTATGGTAGATTTATTTCATTTATATTTTTGTTTTTTTTCTATCAGATTTAATTTTTATTTGAGTGCTTATTCTGCTATTGTTTCTGAAGAAATTCATATATTGAAAAGTTGTATTTGTTTTCGTGGAGAATTACATATTTTACTCTTCTGTTTATAGAAATTCTTGTGGTTTTTAGGCTGGTTTTTAATGTTTAATGTATTTGTTGAGGGGTTTCCTTTATTTGTTTTTTTTTTGTTCATTTGCATTGAAAAGTTGTTCAGTGAGCTGTTTAGATGTTTGATAACAACATTGATTCACCAACAACATTGACTTCTCGCATAAACCTAGGTAAAAGAACTCAATCTTTTTTCAATATCTTTTCGTAAATTTGTGCCCTTGCAAGAGAGTGGTGAGGACAAAAGCTGCCAAAACTTGGATTCCAAATTCAAATTTATAATTGATTCAAGGCTATGATCATGGTAAAAATGTCAAAGATGAATAAAAACTGTTACTTTTCATTAGAATCTTTCAGTTTTCTTCAGTGCAGTGTTTAGTTGGTAGATTAATTTGTTTAAATTTTTTGTGAATCTTTTGATGTTTGAAAATGGATAATTGTAAGACTCCATTGCAATTTGTAGGAGCTCCAAGAAATAATGGCAGGTAGAGCAAAGGTGATACCCTAGGGTAGGCTTTGGATCGATCAAAAGACAAGCCTCTAACATACAAATAGGTCATTAATTAAACTTCATTCACCGGCCCTAAATCGGCTTCACATTTACATACATATTCGATTTAATTATAGTTCATATATGATATGTTTCTATATTTTTTTCATTTCGTATGCTTGACTTAATATGATGACTTGTTTATATTAAGTACTGACCTTGTCCCTTTACAGCTCTGAACTGGGAGTATAAGCATATTCTGCAGCTCAAGTGAAGAAAGCCATTGAGGTTAGTGGTTCACTATGCCTGGTTATATTCTATTTGTTAAGAACTTAGATCCTTTGCTATGGCTTGATGTCCTTCCTCTATATAATTGATTGGGGTCATAATTGAATGTTTTTGCATCCATTTCTACATGGTTTTGATGTGCTTATGTTCATATTTGACCCTAAAATGCTATACTTTATGCATTTAACCCTTTTTGGCTAGAAAGTTGTGTTTTGTAGTGAAAACGAGCAAAAATCGGCAAGAGACGAGCACATTTGTAAAAGTCCACAAATTGTGAGTTGATCCAATGGAGGCAAATGATATACCATGTCGAAGAGAGGGTCGCAACGGAAAAAGAATCAAGTCAATCGGAGCTCTAGAACTCAAGATATGAAGAAAACGAGGAAGTCGAGGATCGATCGGACAAGTCGAGGCCGAGCTCGAGCGCAGCCAGGCCAGACTCGTGTGACCATAAGCTCGCACTCGTGCGACACACCTCTGGTTCGGGTGATGAAGGCTCGCACGAGTGCCCACACGAGCCTGCACTCATGCGAGGTGGCTCTGGTTCGAGCTAGATCAAGCCACACGAGTGCTCACACGAGCCAGACTCGTGTGGTCGTGTGCATGGACTCGTGCGACGGTTCGGATGATCCCAATTTCGAGGGCAGTTTTATCTTTTTGCGCGTTTAATGAAGGGCATTTTGGACCAAGCATTGTGAGCACTATAAATACTTCAAGGATCAGATTCTCAAGGGGAATCCAAGTCACATTAGTTCATAATCATAGTGAGATTCTTAGATTAGAGAGAGAGGTAGTTACTTGTGGGTTTCTTAAGATTTCTTCTCACAAATTCTTAGATAATTTTTTATCTACCGCTTTGATCGTTGATCCGTTAATTCCTGCATTCTCCTCTGGTCTAAGGCTACAATCTCACCGATTGAATTTCAATTTCCATTGTCGGATAGCTAGTTAGCATTTTAGAGGTAAATTGTATCTTTCCAATTTTCATTGTAATAAGTAAATCTCTTTACATTTTTTGCTTAATGATGATTGTTCTTAGTTTAATTGTTCTCATGTTTACTAAATTAGTCATGAGCTAATTCCTTCATGTGTTAGTGTATGATTCCTTTGGAGTAGTGTAGTGATATGTTGATCTTTTGAATGCTTTGAGTTGTTGTATGATCAATTCTCTACATTGATGGATTGTATGAATGCTTGCATGTGAATATGATAATTAGGGCCATTAGGGAGTTAGTCTCTTGTGAAAGTAGAGTTATTTTCCTAAACTTTCTTGTATTAAGGCCAATGCATATCAAGTGTTTGATAAAATTCCTAAGATAGTGAGAATTATCTATAGTGAATTAGATGAACAATTAGATGCTTTGATATGTTATTAGGGAAACCTTTTGCATGTTGGAGTGGCTTGCCATTGATTGTACACAATCTCATTGCATGATAAAGTGATGCTTAACTACATGAAACATAGGATAGTACACTATCACATATCCCTCACATTTGCTCACTTTGCAACTCAAGGTGATAGGTAGTTTACTTCTTTGACGCATTAGTAGAAGATAGATACCTTTCCCCTTTATTGCTTTGTTAGCTAGCCAATTGAAACAACGAATTTTCCTTACAAGTCCCCGTCTCCTTTGGGTTCGATATATTTTAAAACTTGGTCAAGCTTACCACGCTCATAGCGAACACGTACACTTGCGTGAGGACTCATTTACACCGAACAATAATGTTTCACTTACCACTTTCTGCCTATAGGTTACACATTATCTAGGAGGAGAAAATTATGTTTTCTGGGGTGGTCGTGAGGGATATCATTCACTTTTGAACATAGATATGGAAAGAGAGCTCAATCACTTGGTAAAGATTATGATTTCTATGTGCCTTTTTGCCTTTCATGATTCTTGGATTGATGATATTATGTTTTTTAGGAATATATACTCTAAAATTTTTACTTGTTTGTGAGGATATTGTTTACCTGGACAAGGAGGAAATAACTTGCTTTGAGATAAATGCCAAATTAGTGATCAAGTGTTAGAATGAGGCAATTTGGCGCTTAAAGCATGTATATTTTATTGAGTACTATTGTCTTCTACAATTTATAAACTGTCAGTAGGAATTGGTTTATGTTTAATGTGCTTATCATTTTCTTTGTGATAACATGGCTCATTCCAGATATTGTCAATGCGTCACCCCAGAAGACATGTGTTGGCTGGCTGCCTTGGAGCTTTGATTGTAAGATATCTCTCTCTGGCTTCATCCTTTTCTTTTATATTCATACATCAAACATATAGAATAATTGTAAGACTTTGTTGATTTCTTCCTGTAATGACAACACTCACTATAAGAAATATGGTAAACTAATGATCAAAAATTTGCTTCCTTTGCACTGCGCAGCTGCATTTTGCTAAGCCTGTTAATTGCTTTAACGATAATGCTATTTATTTTTTTTAAATGACATATGTACTATGATTTGAAAGTTGCTCATTAGACTCATTTATAATTTGAAATATAATCAATCTTCCATTAAATATATAAATATTATCTTCATTTTTTTGGTTTGCCAATCAGGGCACCAACCACATTGAAGAAAATATTCCTCTGTATTATGAGAACCAACATTTTTTATCTTTACTTTTCATATGTTGCTGTGTAATTCTCTTTACAGATCCCACGTTAGTGGACTCATCATAGCACAACATTATTATTTATGGGGTTTGGCGTCTGACTGTCTTTCTTTTGTTTCTTACCTTTGTTTTCCCAGAAAGGCTCAGAACATGTTTTGGTGCTCTCTTTAGCTTCTCCTGCATTTACAATTTCTTATTTGTCAAAAAATGTTAATCATATCTTTATATCCTACTTATGTAGAGTTACCGATCTTCTTTGCATATTTAACACTAATTTGTATTGTTATATCATTTTTATTTATATCTCTTATAAAGCTATATTATGGGTTTGGCGGTATTGAGAATTTTATGTCTACTCCAACTAAATTTTTGTAAATCTTTAGTGTTTCACTCTCACTTAGTTACAAAAAATGCTTATACTATTTGTCACTTGGTGAATTCATTGTCACTTTTCAGAAGCATTGTGTGAGTTCCCTCCAAAATTTGTGACATTGAGAATGCCTTTTGTCACTCGACCTTGGGTCAATTCTGAGGAAAATGTTGGCAACCTCCTGATGGTATGATTTTATTCCTTTCTAAACTCTCTCTCTCTCTCTTTCCATCAATATAATATATATATATATATATATATATATAATGATGTTGGGGTACTAAATATTCTTTAAATAAATGATTCATGTTTTTTTCACTTTTGTCAACAGGGAGGCTGAAGAATTGGCTGAAGTTAAAAAGGAACTGGTTAGTACTTCTTCTTCATTTTTTTAAAAAAACAAGCTGACTTGAGATGACTCTGATGTCATTTCCCCTTTATTGCCAGCATGCTGATATAAAAAGTAATGGTGGAGAAATCAAAGAGAATAATAAGGTAAGTTTTTTATTTACCATCCTATTTCGGCCAGTCTCTTTGGCTATGTCAACTATTATGGCTTACTTTGCTCAATTGTTTCTGGCAAAGGAAATTTACATCTGCAGTTTTTTCAGTGATTTGTCTGTAATGATGTAATCAAAAACATTTTTTTCAATGATAGAGGGGATGGATTATCAAATTTCCCAAAAGCTACAGATTTGACTCTTACCACTAAACTTCAGCAACAGTTCAACTCTAAAATTAAATCCACCATTAATTGACGCCTTTTGAAACTCCCTTGGTCATGAAAATAATAATTGTGTGAATTAAAATGTGTATTTATACTGAAATGATTTTCAGTTACTGTTTCTCATTTTTTAATTCCCCTCCGAAAATTAATCCCAAAGTAATTTTCTAGACCTATAAATTCTGTTATCCAGCCTCTCTTCACTCCACTCAGTTGCATATCAATTTTTTCTCCCTACAAGTTAAATCCTACTCTTTTGATTTTCTACACATCTGAAATTTCTAACAGTTATATTCCTATGGTTATTTCCTTATGTTGCTCTTTTTTTTAGCAGATGTTCTTTAGCTGTTGGAAATTTCAAGGCTGATACCTATACTTCGTACTTTAGTTTAATCTTCTAATTAAGGTAACATGCAATAAACTTAAAGATCTTGAGTGCTTATTTAGCGTTCATTTAGTTGCTTGTGATGTTTAGTAAGTTTAGTGCTTCATCTGGTTGTTATGCATCTGCTGTAATTGAAGTTTATATAATGCTATTGTTGTAACAGTGATTGGTGTTTTTAGATGATGCAAATTATGTGGTATTGGGGTGATGCTAGACTGATATCTCTTCCATGTATTTGTTATTCCATTTATTATAAAATTTATTTATTCATTGGTAGCACACTTTTATTTATTAAATTGGTGTAACAATTTAACAGTTAGAATGATTTTTGACATATTTGTCTATACGTGTGTTAACCTTGCATGCTTTGGAGCTTGATGGAACACATTACTTTGGCCATTTGAACTTATAAAGGAATATGAGATAAGATATTATTAATATAAATTGAAATTACATGAAAGCATCAGTCTTCCTTTTGCAATCTGCTCCAGGAAATGGCTACTAAAGTCATAAGCGAACTAATAGCTTATGAGGATGATTGGTCCATCAAGGTCCGCATGTCTCACAAGACAACCAGAGAAGTCTTCTATAAAGCTGAGCGGAAAACTGAAACCATGCGGATTTTCTTACTTGATACCGAGGTTTAAATATCTATTCTTATTATTGTTTGGATTATTGATTTTAATTAGATCTTTCATTTACGTCCTGTTACACTATCTTTTTTTAGGGGGCCTGATACAAGAAATAGTTTTCAATGAGCTAATAGACAAGTTCTATTCAGCTCTTGAATGCAGCAAAACCTACATTATACGTGGTGGGAACAACCGACCTGTGAGAAAAAATTTCGACAGCGTAAATGAAAAAGTTAAACTGTCATTTACACAGGCTACATGCGTGGAAGAGATAACCGACCCAATCCCTTATGCCAGAGCAAGACCTTTTGTAAAATTCAAAGATGTTGAGAATTTTTCTCAACACACAAGATTGATGGGTAAGATTACTCTACCATAAATTAATTTTTAATTTATCGTTGTTTTAAATGATGTAAATTCTGACCTTTTTTTATGTTGCATAAAATTTTGCAGATATAGTTGGAAAGGTTATCAGAGTGACACCAGCAATAGTAGTCAATGGAAAGAAGACAACAAAGAAATGAGAAGTAATCATGTTGGATGACATGTAATTTTTCTCTATATTTTACCTAATATTTTTAGTTTTAACAATTCCAAAACTCACCTTTTTAACTGATGATAGTTTTTTAGTGGGGAATCAATGTAGTATACTAAAACAGTGTTTAAAACTTTTTATGAGATTGCTGGTAATTTTGTTGATCCAGTAAGTTTTGTCATTTACTACTGTGATAACAATTCTTGTGAAAATAAATTTTATTAACACTTGAAATTGAAATACAATAATTTTCTTGAATTTTGGGATTCTTCTCTCTGACTTGGTCCTCTGATTCTCCTTCAACTTTTGACTTGACTTTTGGTCTGACTTGGCTTTGATGTCGGCTTTGACTTGACCGGGCTTGACTTTGACTTGAACGCTTGATCCAAGGATGAACTGTCTTGTGTTGGATCGAATGAGGTCTTTTGAAGATTTTTGGTGAAGAACGTCTTGAATATGGTGAAGAACGATCTTCGAATCTTCAAGGTGGATTCGAACTTGGAAACACTTGATTGGAGGGATTTGGCCCCTTGCTCCTGGATCAAAGTGCGTTTGCAGACGAACTTGACGAAGAACACTTGAAGGCGGTGATGAACACTTAGAGTCTTCAAGTTGATCTTCAAGGTAGAAACGTCAGATCAGAGGAATTCGCTCCTTGATTCTGGATCAAACTGTGTTTCTGGATGAATTTGACGAAGAACAATTGAAGACGGCGAAGAACGCTTGATGATCTTCAAGTTGTTCTTCAAGAAAAATGTCTGATCGGAGGGATGGAGCTCCTTGATTCTGATCGAGGGATGTTTCCGGATGACTTTGGTGAAGAACGCTTGAATATGATGAAGAACTGTTGAAGATCTTCAAGGCGTTCTTGAAGAAAAACATCGGATCGGAGGGATGGAAGCCCTTTGTCTTAGATCAAACGTCGTTTCTTGAAGGATTTGACGAAGAACGGCTCGAACTTTGAAAAACGTCTTCAGATTTGGTGAAGAACACTTTGAATCTTCAAAGGACTTGATCGATTGATCTTCTTAGCTCGCAGATTGCTCGTTGAGAGGATTGTTGCTTGCTCGTTCATCTTCGATGCTTTTCGTTATATGAAAATGCATGAACTTCACCCTATTTATAGGGTAGAGAGTGAAGAACCTTCCTTTCTTGCGCTGACACGTGGCGCGATATAGTTGGCTGATGGTGATTTGATTGGCCAGATTAAGTAATCAACCAAATTTAGCTTGATTGATTTCCGCCCTCTTCACAAATAGGGCAAATCAGCCATTTATTGACATTTACGAGTACTAGGAGACTCGTAATTTAATAACGACTTGTATCGTGTACAATAAATATCATTTTACCATTTAATTAGAGAATTAATTTGATAAATCCTCAAAATTAAAATAGTAATATATGTTGATATTTATTTAATTTATACACGTGTCATTATTTAATTGGGGTAGCAAAATTTAATTGCTTACAAATGCCCCCTCGTGCTTTGTTCACGGTCATTTCTGGACTTGGAGTGAATTAAGCAAGAAATCTTGATCCTCGCTTGATCTTGAATTTTGGAGGAGTGGAATATGTGGGTCGGCCCAATAAAAAAAATATAGGCAATTTTGTCCTAACATTTTTATTTGAGTGACAATCAAATTGGGCTTCAATTTCTGTCAACCCATTTTTTAAATTTGAATCCAACTTAGAATCTCAACCAAAATTTACATTTTGAGCCCAATCCTCTTCAAATCTTGACCCGACTCTTCTTAATTGGCCGAAGATTCATTTTATTGATTTGATTCCTGTAATTCAAACATTGACTTAACAATTTAGAAATTAATCAGGAATCAATTTAGGAATGAAAATCGTATTCAATTTGTGAATAGATTTAATTATCCTTTTTTAATCAACAATTAATCCTTTTAAAAGATTTCAATATATTCCTTCGTCTTCTTCGATTCCCACCTCAGACAAAAGAAACATAGCCATTCCGCAGTAGTCAGAGGTAATCTCTTTTTTACTTTTCACTTTTTTTATTTACTTTTGCTTCTGGTATTTTTTATACCTCTGTCACTGCCCTTTTTTTTCATTTGTTTCATTTCAAACAGAGAACTTGGAGACGCAGCAGTTGTGCATATCAACAGCAGTACACGGGTTTCAAAGGGAGTCCCTTTTTTAATTGTCATCTCTTTTCGCCCTTTTTTTTATCGTCGCAGTTTTTTCTGCCTGGATTTCTGTGTATACAGTAGAAGTAATTGGTGTCTGGGTCGTGGCCGAACTGTGACTGCGAGCACAGCAGCGTAAGGCTGAATATCCGACGGCGGTTTTCTTGTACGAGAAGTGGTAGTTTCTGGGCATAATCGGCGGCGAGAGTTTATGGATTCTCAACCGGTGGCATAGGCAGCGGTTATTCTAATTCGCAGCGGATTTATGGCCGTTTTCAGCAAAGGGATTTCTGAGTATAACAGGGGTAGCGGTGTGCGACCAGACCTTAACGGCGAAGGGTGGAGGCGCGATTTTTCTGGCAAGAGGAATTTCTGAAATTTCCAGCGAATTTGTGGAGAATTTTCTGGGCAAATCCTTGCTGCGGCGTGAAACGAAGAAGGGCGTGATTTGGGCAGTACTCTGAACTCCGTCAATGGCCATGGGATTCGTCCGGTGTCTTCATTTATGGCCGAATTTCCGGCTGAGATAGGGATTTTAAGGCATAAATGATGCACTGGCTCGATCTCCGTCTTCAACCACGATTTTCCGATTGAGATCAGAATTTTGGGCTTCAACCACGACTTTTTTCCGGCTGAGATCGGAATTTTGGGCTCACGACTCTTTTCTGGCTGAGATCGGAATGCAATATTCTGAATCTCGGGCTTCAACCACGACTCTTTTCCGACTGAGATCGGAATCTCGAGCTTCAACCACCACTCTTTTCCGACTGAGATCAGAATCTCGGGCTTCAACCACGACTCTTTTCCGACTGAGTTCAGAACGCAATATTCTGAATCTCGGCTTCAACCACGACTCTTTTCCGACTGAGTTTGGAATGCAATATTCTGACTGAGATCAGAATAATTCCAGGCACTCGGTGTGGCTTACGGCACAATTGGCGGAATTTGGGTTTTGATTGAACCAATCTGCAGAATGTGATGAACAATCATCTTTGGACTTTGAATGATTCTTGGAATTGGGCTCACTCACAAATAATTCTTAAGAATTGGGCCTCTTTAATTAATTAAGGATTATACTTATTTAATTAAAATAAGAAATGGACTTATTTAATTAAAATAAGAATTGAACTTTTGAATTAATTATTGATTCCGGGCCTTTTCACTTTGGATCCCTTTATAAAACAATTCATGGGCGGCTTCCTTGATGGATTTGGGGTTGAAATTCTTTATCAGGACTTAATATTTGAATGGACTAAAATTAATCCATCAAATTTAATTAAATAATTTAGGCCACTAATGAAAATTAATTTTCTTCTAGCCCATTAAATTATTTATAATATTTTGCCCCCATAATTTTTTTTTTGCCAATTTTGACCTTCAACTTTTGGTCTTTTGTTTTGCAGTCCTTTAGCTTCAAACTCCTCATCATGGTTCACTTAAAATCTTCCAAGCTTCCATCAGGAGTTCGCCACCTTATTATCCTCAATAATGAACATCAGCCATTGGATGAAGGGACCCACCTTCGTATTGAGAAGCCGGTGATTGGCAAATATGCAGACCGAGTACCAAAGACAAGCAACGAATTTCACCTTGAAGATTGGTCTAAACAAATCTCAATATCCAAGACATCAAAGGCATGGATCTTACAAGCAATCAATCATGAGGAACATGTTCCCAGCAATGTAGAGCCTCTACCAACATTAGGGCGACGCATCGTCATGGGCAAAGCAGGATGGGGGGGTCCTCTTTCATTTGCTGGAGAATTCCACTTTATTGGAGGCTACTGGGAATGCGCCGAGGATATTCTGAGTCGTTGCAGAAAGACTCTTCAAGCTGCCCAGATTTATGAAGTTGTCTTTGCATCACTCTCCACCTATGATTGCAACTCAGAGCTTATCAAGGCTTTCTGCGAAGCATGGTGCCCTTCCACCAACACTCTTTTAACAAGCATCGGAGAAATGTCCATATCACTTTGGGATCTTCATCACTGGATGGGACTTCCTTTGTCAGGCTACTTGTTTGACGAAGTCGTGCCAGATGAAGTGGAGCTGCTGGATAGGACTGGAGATGGTGACTTTTACATTCCTCAGAGCTGCCAAGTCTTGTTTCATGCCTATCACCTCCTTCGAGGAAATGCACCAGATGCCAAAGTATCTATCTCGCAGTGGATTGAATTTTGGTCGATCAAATCCTTGAAGTACGAACAACCACCTGCTCATGTTGAGAAGAAGAAAACGTATCGCCCAAAGTCAACTTGCAATCCTACTGGAAACCTGAGTGAGTACAAGCCGTTTACTTCAGCTGAGCTGTTGGCATTCCAGAAGCTAGGCCTTGAGCGATGGAGACATGAAGAAATATATCTGGCTGCCTTTTTAGCTTGCTGGCTATGCACTTTCATCCTGCCCAATGAAGATGTAGATCAGATCAGACCAAGTACTTTCAAGATGGCATGTCTAATGGCCAAAGGCAAAGAGGTCGGGCTTGCTGTTCCAGTCTTAGCAAGCATCTATAGAGGCCTGAATCAGATATCAAACAGACAAAACCCATCAGATGGACAATCAAACTTTCTGGTACACTTCGTATATGCTTGGCTAGCACACTACTTTAAGACGCACTACATGTCAAGCCGCGGACTAGACATGCCTCCGATGGTACTTCATTCTGGGAAGAATGGTGCTCGATACTATGACCCAATCGAAGCTCGCAAGCGCATTCATAAGGCTGAACAAGTTACACTGACATGCCACCTTGCAAATGAACGTGTTGCATACTTTGACAAAGAGACGGACAGAAAGGCATATGGAACTACTTCATGACTCTCCGATCAAATTTTCTTCCGTTGAGGCAAGACTATCATTTCATTCTTGAACCTTACAGTCCACATCGATTCAGCCGTCAGTTTGGCTTCTATTAAGAATTGCCTGGGATGATGAAAGGAAGTGACAAGCGTGAGGGTACACTGATCAGAGGAGTTCATTGCTGGAGATGGTGCATTTGGCGCAGGACATTCTCCAATATATACTTTCCTGCTACTCCTCCGAATGTTCGAACATATTCCACTTCAGAGTATAAGAAATGGTGGAGACAAGTCCATGGCACGTACTTGGAGTACCATATTGATGACTTGGTCCGGTCGAAGCCCATTTTGGCGCTGTCAAAGGAAGTGGTGGATGTAGATGACCTTACTTCTCGGGTTGTTCAAGAGAAAGTAACTTCTCCTGGCCAGACGATTCCATCTTCCAAAGATATCGAGCAGTTGCAAAAGCAAAAGAGGAAACCGATTATTCAACAATCCGCGAGTCAAAGTGGACATGGGGATGTTAACTGGAAGCGTTAGAAGCGTAAGGAATCTTCAAAGGCTGTTGAAGATATAGGTGACTCTGAAGCCTCTCGTCTGAGAAAGAAGGTATATATTTTATCCTTGACTTGCATTTTCCTTTGACATCCTCTTATATTTCATTTTGCCTTTTCAGACTGTTCACGAGATCCTTGGCACTGAAGAAGGTCAATCTGATGATGAAGTGTCTTCTCATTCTGTGACTGCATCAACGAGGCCTACTCAGACACTTATGCTCGAGCCTCCTTGCAAGGATGGAACTTCCATTTTTCAAGGCGAGAGATTTATCGAGGATCATCAGCGGAACTATGTAGCTGCCTTGTGGAAGGACTTCATCGCCAAGATCATCAAGACTCCTATCGACACGCTGTCTTCCATGAAGGAGTAAGTGCCGCTTATATTGGAAGAGATGAAGAGATTTGATCGGGTCGATTCCTCCATCTTGAAGGGTGAGGTGGCAGCCTTATTCGACAAGGCTGATGCATATGATGCTGTGAGGTCGAAGTCTGCAGATAGCATGGATAAGAAGACTCTCGATCGACGCTTGGAGGAGGCAAACAACCATCTTCATACTTGCAAGGTGAATGACATGGAGGCATCCAGGAAGATCAAAGCTACTCAAGCGGAGCTTGATGAACTGGAGAGAAAGAAGAAGATGCTGCTTTTGACACTGGAACAAGACCAACGATCTGCTCGGAATGCTAAGGATGAAGCCAAGGTTGCTGCAGCAATCGTTCGCACTATTGAGAAGACTCCAGTTCTTGAGGATACTGTAGCTGATGATTTGAAGAAGTGTAAGTCAAAATTGGAGACTGCTTTGAAGGAGATAAAGGATGTTGATCCTTTTGTTTAGTTCCACTTATGATTCGCTTTATGTTGCCCTTTTTTCGTTCCTTGTATTGAACTCCATTTTATCTTTATGAATGATCAGCTGCACTTTTACTTTTGCCATTGCTTTTGCCGCTTTATCTTTCACGCCGTCTTTATTGTTCAATAACTTTATTAATTGTGTAAACTCAACAAAATAATTGAAACATGACTGAACTTAGAGACTTCTAAGTTGCCTACGTACCTCTATAAGAGGATCAAACCATAACGTAGTTCAAAAGAAATCCCAATATGATTTGATTTGGGGGGTTTGCCGTACACAGTTTATCCTCATGCGGGCCAGGAGGGACGTATACTTTTTACTACCATAGTCGCAGTAGGATGTAAATTATTTATCCACTTAAACATCTTTAGTGGGATAAGTTAACAGTTTTACCACGTGTAATCATCTTTGGTGGTTTGTCGTTCACAGTTTAAGCTCGTGCGGACCAGGAGCAACTAGCAGTTTAAGCTCGTGCGTCATGGAGCTATTTGCAGTTTAGGCTCGTGCTTGAAGGAGCAACTAACAGTTTAGGCTCGTGAGTCGTGGAGTATACTTCAGACTTGTCTTTCACGCATAATAGCGCTTAAGGAACTTTCCATTGATGGGGCCGACGCTTATTCCATCTTCGGAGATCAACTTGTAAGCACCATTTGTATAGACTTCGGTTACAACATAAGGGCCATCCCATCTGGGCAAGAATTTGTTACCAACCCGATGTGTTGTCACAATGGGCCTTCTTAGAGCAAGCACCAAATTGCCAACCTGGAACGAACGCCTCTTCACCTTCTTATTGAACATTCTGGCAAGACTGGATTGATAGCACTCAAGTCTTTGCTGGGCTTCCAACCTCTTCTCATCCAAGGCTTCCAATTCAGCAAGACGCAGCCGTGCATTCTCTTCATTAGTCAATCCTTCTTGGATAGCCATACACCAGCGAGTATGGAGTAGCTTGAGTAGGGATTCTGTACGTAGTCCGATATGCCCACAAAGCTTCGTTCATCCTTTCATGCCAGTCTCTTTTTGACTTCGACACAACCTTCTTCAGCAAACTGCAAAGAGTTTTATTGAAAGCTTCAGCAAGGCCGTTAGCAGCTGCGTTGTATGCTGAGGACTTTCGCTGCTTGAAGTTGAACTTCTCACAAAGCTTGTCGATATGACTATTGGAGAAAGATCATCCATTGTCGGTGAGGATGTAGCGTGGAACTCCGTATCGATATATGATGTTGACACGGAAGAAGTCGGCAATATTCTCCTTCTTCACTTCCCTCAAGGGTACAGCTTCAGCCCATTTGGAGAAGTAGTCGGTTGCAGCAAGTATGTAGAGATGACCACCGGAAGACTTTGTCAGCGGACCCACGACATCAAGACCCCTAGCATCAAATGGCCAAGAAGCAACTGTCGGGTGCAGAGGTTCAGGAGGCTGATGGATCACATTGGCATGGAACTGGCATGCTTGACATCTTTAAGCGTAACTCATGCAATCTTTCACCATTGTCGGCCAGTAGTAGCCCATCCTTTTTATCCGGTGATGCAGCTTTGGACCGGATTGATGTGCACCACATATTCCCGAGTGAGCTTCTTCCATCGCTTGAACAGCTTCTTCATCGCCCAAACATCTCAGGAAGACACCATCGAATGATCGTCTGTAGAGAATGCCCTTGTAGTAGATGAAGCGGGGATCACGACGTCGAACATCAACTCTTTGTCGTGGATCTTGAGGAAGTTTCTCATGTTGGAGATAATCAACCAAAGGTTGCCTCCAATCTTCCTTCTCTATCTCAAAGACTTCCACAACAAGATTCTCGACTTCTTCATCATCACCATCATCATCGTCGAAGATCGGTGGAATAACCCAATTCTTGCATACCGGGATGCGAATGTTTGCTTCAGGCATAGCTATGGTTGATGCCAACTTAGCGAGGGCATCTGCTTGCTTGTTCTCGCCTCTTGGAATATGCTTGATCTCCACATCTCCAAGCCAGTTAATCATTCTTCGGGCATAATTGTAGTACAGAAACAACTCCGATTTCTTCACTTCATATATCCCGAGCAGCTGATTCACCACAAGCAAGGAATCTCCATACACATTCAAGTGCAGCTGCTTCACATCGACTGCCATCTCTAGTCCGAGTATAAGGGCTTGGTATTCAGCAACATTGTTGGAGTAATTTTGAGTCAAGGAGAAAGAGTATGGCAACACATATCCTTCTGATGTGACGAACACCACTCCTGCACCGGCTCCTTCTCTGTGTGAATCACCATCAAAGTACATCTTCCACGGAACAGAGGTTTCAACTGCCAAAACATCTTCATCTGGGAGATCATCAGTCAGCTCCCATTCAGCTGGGATCGGGTGATCAGCTAAGAAGTCGGCAAGGACCTGTCCTTTGATAGCTTTCTGCGGCACATAGACAATCTCGAATTGCTGCAGCTGAAGGTACCATCTTGCAAGTCTGTCGGAGAGAACCGACTTGGACATGACAAACTTTAGTGGATTTGCTTTGGAGATAAGTCGGACGGTATGAGCTTGGAAGTAGTGCTTCAACTTCTGAATCGCAAAGATAAGCGCCAAACATATCTTCTCGATTGGTGAATAATTCAGCTCGTTTGGTACCATCATTCTACTAAGATAGTAGAGAGCATTCTCTTTGCCTTCATCATTCTCTTGTGCTAGCAAGGCCCTAACTGATCTTTCTTGAGCAGATACGTAGAGTATCAGTGGACGTCTGGATATCGGAGCAGACAATACTGGAGGCTTCATCAGATAAGCTTTGATGCTGTCGAAGGCATTATCACAAGCTTCATCCCACTTGAATGGATTGCCTTTCTTCATGAGGTGGCTGAAAGGTTGACATCTGCCCGCCAGATTCGAGATAAATCTTCTCAAGTAAGCCAGCTTACCTTGTAAACTCTTGAGTTCACTGATGTTGCGAGGCTTCGGCATCTTCAGAATCGCGTCAATCTTTGCCTGCTCAATCTCTATGCCTTACTTCGGACAATGAAGCCGAGAAATTTTCCTGAGAAGACTCCGAAAGCACATTTCAATGGATTCATCCTCAATTGGTATTGTCTGAGCCGTTGAAAGACTCGCCTCAAATCTTGCAGATGATCACTCCGCTTTTTAGACTTTACCACCAAGTCATCCACATAGCATTATGTGCTTTTATGGAGCATATCATCAAATATCTTCTGCATTGCTCTCTGATATGTTGCACCGGCATTTTTCAACCAGAAGGGCATCACTTTGTAGCAGTAGATCCCTTTTGGCGTTCGGAACGCTGTAAGTTCTTCATCACTTGGACACATGTGGATCTGATTATAGCCTGACATTCCATCCATAAAGGATAAAGCTTCGTGGCCTGTAGTCGCATCAATCATGAGTTCTGGAATAGGCAAGGGAAAGTCATCCTTGGGGCAAGCAAGATTGAGATCTCTGAAGTCAACACAAACTCGGAGTTGTCCATTCTTCTTTCGTACTGGGACGATGCTAGATATCCACTCTGGATACTTCACTTCTCTGATGAATCCGACTTCAATCAGCTTATTGATTTCATTTTCGATCAATGGAATGATCTCGGGCCGGAATCGATGTTGATCCTGATTGACAGGTCGAATCCACTTCTTAACCGACAACTGATGAACAACAACTTTGGGATCTAGTCCGTGCATCTCTTTGTAGGTCCATGCGAACACGTCCCTGAATTCTTTCAAGAGCTTTATGTATGCCTCTTCTTCCTCTTTAGTCAGCAAGGCACTTATGAAAGTTGGTCGAGGATCACTTTCATCTCCCAAATTAACTTCTTTCAACTTATCAACAGTAGCTTTGACTCCTTCCTCGAATTCTGGAGGAGCATCTTCGGCATCTTCTTCAACTGGAAAGGCTTCATCAGAGATAGTGATGTGGTTCACAGATGCACTATCTTCCCTGGCTTCTTCTTGCCGTTCATAAATGATAGTCTGTCTCATCCGACCATCTCTTCCTCTAACAAGGATCGTCCTCATATTTCCGGTGTCTTCAGAGATAAGTCTTTGTCTAACCATTGAGGCAATTCTCCTTTGCACATCTCTGTTTCTTTCAACTTCTTCAAAGGCCGGCTGTTGGACAACACGGGAATCAACAAAATTTGAAGCTACACTTTCTCTATCATTATTTTCCTCTTGGGTGTAAATGATCATCTGCAACTTTGCTTTTAAGACTCTTCTGCAAGACACATTCAAGATTGTCTTTCGCCTCATGCGAGATGGAATTAGGCTTCGGAGCTTGTGATAGTGAGGAGGTTTGGTAATCTTCTTTCCCCATCGGTTGTTCTTCCATTGCGGTCCCAACCTCTCAAAGACAGAGACTCTCTTTATTTTTCTTCCGTCCTTGTCAAAGGCATCCTCCATTGACGAAAGCTCACCATCTGTGATGTTTAATGTGCTGGCACTCGCTCTTTTGATCGCGATGCGAATTGGGGCTGGTGCTTCATATCCAAGACCGGCTCTATTATTCTTGGCAGGAATATGCATACTCTTCCTTATCGGCTTTTGAGCAGCTTTATCTTCCTTCTTCGTTGCTTTCGCAGCTCCATGAGATGAACTCTTCAATGTTGGGATCTCTTGAGATTTGTATCCAGCTTGTACTAATAGTTTGAAAGCTTGAGGACCGTAAGACTTTTACATGAGGGCCTCGGCAATTTCTCCATGCTCTGTCTTAGCTCCAAGAACAGGACGCGTGAATCCTTTAAGCGGCTGTGGAGATGGCTTTGTCAAATCCAGCTTGATAAGAGGCAGTGTTAGCTCTTCAAGTGCTTCATCACTGTCAACATGTTTCTTCCCTTTATCTGGACGAGGTGACACCACATCTTTACTGCCCCATGTGGCTTGAGCATCTTTTACAACCTCTTGAGGTAATTCTTCTTCTTCAGCTTGGACAGTACGCTTGAGGTAGTACTTCGCATCGGAGAAGTAAGATTCAGCATCAGTGAAGGGCTTCACATCACCAAACACTCGCTTCACATCACCATCTCTACAATCTCTGCAATACTTGAAGCACTGATGCATTGTGGAAGGTATAACGCCATTCTCATGAAGCCACGGACGTCCTAGCAGCATATTGTATGACATCCTTGCATCAATAACATGGAAGAGGACGGTTGAGACCATTTCATAAAACAATAGGTCTAATGTCATCGTGGCAAGAGCTCGCTGTCCCTCTTGGTTGAATCCTTGAATCATCAAGCGGCTTTTGCCCATCTCATCGGCTGTGATGCCCAACTTCTTCATCATCCTCCAAGGCAAGAGATTTACTCCTGACCCGCCATCGACTAACATCCGGTTAACTTTTTGTCCCCTCGTGTATCCAGTCACGAACAGTGGGCGGTTGTGCGGTTGTGAGCCCAGCAATAAGTCTTCGTCTGTGAAGCTCATCGTCATAGCACAATCAGCAGTTACATTTTCTTTGGGTGGACGGTTTTCACTTGTGCCCACCATGTGACAAGTCACATAATCACAATCATCATCTTCAGCAGTGATGAAATTTGAAGCAGCTTCCTCATCAAGCAGAATCTTCCCTTGCTCGACTAACTGCATGACTTTGTCTTTGAAGACAAAGCAATCATGGATTGGA
>JAPKLY010000625.1:0-71746 GCA_026898435.1 Prunella vulgaris | reverse complement strand
CGAGTTATGCTAAGTTCTTGAGGGACTTATTAGCTAAAAGAAGAAGAGTGGATGAGCCAGAAATGGTTAAATTGACAAAGGAATGTAGTGACATCTTGAGTAGAAGGCTACCTCAAAAAGAGAAAGATCCGGGATGTTTTACCATAGTATGTGATATGGGAAATGGTGTGATACGTAATGCTCTTTGTGACCTAGGAGCAAGTATTAACTTGATCCCACTATCCATCTTCAAGAGTTTGAATCAAGGTCATTTGAAAGGGACGTCCACGACGTTGCAATTGGTCGACGGATCCACTACAATCCCAAATGGCTTCATTGAAGATGTTCTTGTGAAGATCAAAGACTTCACTTTTCCGGCGGACTTCTACGTACTTGACATGGATCAAGGATAAGGACATTCCCCTTATTCTAGGAAAACCTTTCTTGGCTACCGCCCGTGCGGTCATTGATGTATACAATGGAGAGTTAACTCTCAAGCTTGATGGTGAAGAACTACATTTCTTTATACAAGATGCAATGAAGCATCCAATGGAGAACTCTTCTTGCAACTCTGTTGATGTGGCTGAACTTTGCATTCATGAAGCATTTGAAGATGCTCAAATTCCTTTCTTTACTTCTAAATTATGAAATTCCCAACTATAATGAAGTAAATGATATTGATTGCTTTGTTGATGATGTAGGAATTGAGGAAGAAAGGCCCATGGATACTCAAGTAGAGGAGATGCTCATGGAGATCAAGGAGGGGGAAAGTGCAATGAAGCAAGTAAAGATAAAGAAGAAATGGTGAGGATCGCATTGAAGCCTTTGCCCGACCACCTAAAGTATGCGTATCTTGATGAAGATGAATGGTGTCCAGTAATAGTAGCCTCTATTCTTAATGATAATGAGCTTGCTAAATTGCTTGTTGTACTTAGACAGCACAAATCGGCTATAGGTTTGACCGTAGATGATTTTAAAGGTAACATCCTTCTTTATGCATGCTAGGTGTTTGATGAAGTTCTTTAGGACAATGAGAGTTGCCTTTGTGAATAGTCACCACAATTAGTGTGTTAAGTGTCATTAGGGAGACCTAGGCACATTAACAAGACTCTTGTCTAGTCTATTATCCAATTGATCTTGCATGATTAAGTGATATAAACACCATATGAACCATAGGAGGATTACACTAATACATGTCTTCACACTTGCTCACTTTTGCTAAAAAGGTGATAGGTAGTCTTTAAAATTCTTGCACAAGATTAGTAGATACACACCCGAACTTTTATTGCTTCATAGTTAAGTCCTTAAAACAACAATCCTACTTGACATTGCCCCTTTTCCCTGTGTTCGATATTTTAACTTGGTCAACTTGCCAATTATACGACGATCACGTACACTTGCATGTGAGCTACTCAATATTGGCAAACAAGTTTTTGGTGCCGTTGCCGGGGAATACTCTTTTTCACACACAAACACACACTCCACACTCAAGAATTTGGCAATTTACTCTCTCAAAACCAAGAGGAAGAAGATAAAGGAATTTTCTTATATCTCAACCATTTCATCTTCTTTGATTAATTCCTTCCATAGGTATGTTTCTCTTACTCTCCTCATTCTATTTCTTGTATTTTTATAGAAATTCCATGGTTGAAATTGCTAGAATTAGGAATTCCATGTTTAGGGTTCATATGCTTGATTTTGGGATTTTTGATTCTATGATTGTTCTTGAGCAATTAGTGATGAATTTATGCTACATTGTTGATGGGTAATCCATTGGGAACCCAATTGCATGTCAATTTTGAGTATTTGGGACTTAATTGAAGTTTGAATTTTTGGGGGTAGGAATAGTGACGAATTTTGGAATATTTTGTGCAAAGATTGGATTGTATTCATGAAGTCTTGCTAAATGGTAGTAGTTATGAGTTATATTGATAATAGGTTGGATTAATTTGATCAATTCACAATTGAATTTTGCTTATTTGAGGATTAATTGTGAATAGCATTGACATGGAGAATGAAGTGCATGATTATTTCCTTAAGCTTTAGTCTTATTTGAGGCTACATTAGATGAAGAGTTCACATGATATGATTTGAGGCCATTTTTTATTTATATTGAGTCACTTTACCTGTATGAGCCTACCAATGATATTATAATCCATTGTTTACCCATTTTTTAGCCTTTAAACCTTTCCTTTGGCTAACCACACTTTAAGAGATTTTCCTTCATTTTTGAAACTCTCTTGTCCTTATGATTAGTAGAGTGAAAAGAAGGAAGGAAGGTTGGTGATATGATGAAGAACTTGGTGGCCTAAGTGAAATAAATTCAAGAAATTAGATGCATTGATTGATGTGAAAAGAAAGGTTCAAGAGCAAGTGCTAGCAAGCATGAGAAAAAGGTTGACTTTTGTTGAAAATATGGTCAAGTTGACTTTTGTTGTGAGTATGACCACAACTTGTCAAAAATGGAAGAATGATCTTTGAAAGTTGATTAGAAGTGCATGAAGAGTGTGTGCAACATTGCATGAAGAGGTGAATGTTCTCTATATTGATTCCTTCTATGCTTTGCTAATCATACTTAGTCACTATATCCATATATTCCCTTCCCTATCAAAGAGCCAACACTACAACCTTAATAAAGTCCTCATTGATGTGTGAATGATTTGCCATTTCAAGTGGTGGAGAACTTAGACTTGAGCCAAGCTTATGGTAGTATATGCATGTGGTGTGATGATTGAGAGAACCTCAAACACTTGAGTGGTGAGCTAAACACTTATCTTGTGAGGATCTTGACTCATTAATTTGATATATTGCTTAATGACTCTTTATTGATAGTGATAGATGATGTCTCATTTCTTGACTTGCTTGATATTTATTGATATTTCCATGACATTAGATGTTATGCTTGATGCTTCATTGATACAATTATTCCCCTATCTTATCTCTTCGTTGCTCAAGGCCGAGCAACAATCTAGTTTGGGGGTGTGATTAGGGTCATAATTGCATCTTTTTGCATCCATTTCTATATGGTTTTGATATTCTTATGTTCATATTTGACCCTAAAATGACATACTTTGTTCATTTAACCCCTTGTTGGCTAGAAAGTTGTGTTTATAGGTGAAAGCAAGCAAAATGGTGAAGAAACGAGCAAGTTCGTGAAAGTCTGGATTTTGGAAGTTGATCCAATTAGTGAAAATGATATACCATGTCGAAGAGTACGATTAGAGGGTCGTAACGGAAAAATAATCGAGTCAATCGGAGCTCTAGAACTCAAGATATGACAAAAACGAGGAAGTCGAGGATCGACCGGCAAGGGACGGAACAAGCTCGCGCGCCCAACAGCCGTGATCGCGCGTCCAATCCCAGGACCGAGCTAAAATTGCACGCGCGATCGCGCGCCCACTTCAGGAGCTCGCACGTCCAGGCGCCCTGCTCGCGCGCCATGCCTGTTTTCTCGGATTTCAGGGGCAGTTTCGTCTTTCTCCGCGTTTTAATGAAGGGCACTTTGGTACATGCATGGAGAGTACTATATATACTTCAAGCTTAGATTTCCAAGGACAATTCCACTCACTTTAATTCATTTTCTTAGATTAGAGAGGTTAATGGAGGTTACCAAATGGGTTTATTAGATTTTTTCCAACTTTCAATCTTTGATTACTTTTGATCCGTCCGTTAGATTTTTGATCTGTTTGTGCCTGCGTTCTTATCTTGATTCAGCTATGTTTCTACGGTTCAATTTTGTATTTCACATTCCGGATTAAGAGATAGCATTTGGAGGTTTGTAGTTAGTTTTCCAATTCTACTTCTATTGGTAAGTTTTCATTGATTTCTTTGTAATAGTGATTAGAAATGATGTTTAGAATGTTAATTGTTGTTTTCCATTTCCAATTAGCCATGGACTAATTTCCTTATGCATTGGTGTATGAATCCTATGAAGTAATATGGTGATTTTATTGATCTTATGATTGCAATGAGATATTGGATTATTGATTCTCTTAATTGTTGATATGAATGAATGCTTGGTATGCTTAACTGAATGTTTGGGCCATTAGGGAATTAGTATGACATGAGAATTGAGCTTCTCCATTAATGATCTTGATTGAAGGTTATGCATGCTAGGTGTTTGATGAAATTGCTTAGGACAATGAGAGTTGCCTTTGTGAATAGTCACCATAATTAGTGTGTTAAGTGTCATTAGGGAGACCTAGGCACATTAACAAGACTTTTGTCTAGTCTATTATCCAATTGATCTTTCATGATTAAGTGATTTATACACCATATGAACCATAGGAGGATTACACTAATGCATGTCTTCACACTTGCTCACTTTTGCTAAAAAGGTGATAGGTAGTCTTTACAATTCTTGCACAAGATTAATAGATACACACCCGAACCTTTATTGCTTCATAGATAAGTCCTTAAAACAACAATCCTACTTGACATTGCACCATTTCCCTGTGTTCGATATTTTAACTTGGTCAACTTGCCGATTATACGACGACCACGTACACTTGCGTGTGAGCTACTCAATATTGGCAAACACCCCCCTTTGCCTTATTTTCTCTCTGGAAAATCTCTCACTTTGCTTCTTCATTTTGGCTTTCTTGATTTATTGTTGTTCCCCTGATTTGCTTTAATTGTCTTGTCAATATGTTGCTCAATTTTATTTTCTTAACAAGTTTCATATGCAAAAAAAAAAGTTATTCAGAATTAAATTTTTCAATGTATATGGTGAATTTACGAATATGCAAAATTTAAAATCTGCATATATGTATATTAATAGTGAATAGAAAATGCATATATAAAAATAACTTTTGAATATATAAATATAAATTTAAAATTAGAAAAATAAATAAATTCTGAAAAATAATATTAAATATTTTTAAAAAAAGAATATAAAATCTGGAAAAAAAAAGAAAATTATATATTCTGCAAAAATAATATTAAATATTAAAAACATGAAAAATAATATATAATATTGAATTATGGAAATTAAAAAAAAAATAAACTGTTACTTAGAAACGTGTAAAATTTGAATTCAAATAATCAAAACAAAAAAACCAATTGAAATAGTAATCAACTGAAAACTGAAAAAAATTAATTTAATAAAATTTGAATTCAAAATTTTAAAAAGAGAATAACAAGGGAAATTTTAAATTAAAAAAGAAAGAAAGAAAGAAAAAGTCATATTGTATTTATTGGGAGAGAGAGACGTGAGGTGAGAGAAAAATGTGTGCATGTGATGACATCACTCCTGCACATGGGCCCCATAAAATGATTACAAAAGTGACCTTATTTGAAATAAAATGATCTTCTTGGTAACATGGGGTTTTTGGTATTCCTCCTTGTAAATATGATGTTATAAGTGATCATGTTTTGTAATTTATCCTATAAAAAAATATATAAATTATTTATAAATAAATAATTATTTGTAAGTAAACTATAAAATTTATGACATTTATAAATTTTGTAAAAGTCTTTACAAATCAAGTGAAATAACTTTGATGAAAGGAGATAATATCGTATATAACTATCTTTTCTAAAGTAAAATTTATATTAACCATCCATATTAATAGACAAAATTTATATACAAATTTCTATCATAAAAATATCCATTTTTTTAAAAATATATGTCAATCGGGTCGGGTCGGAGTTGGGTATTTTTTTCCAAAATTCGCGCGACTTGTATTTTCAGTTTTTTTCGCTCCCAGGTATGTTACAATTTGGGCAAATACATATTACTTCAAGACAAAATATGTGTTACAATTAGACAAAATGCTATGTTTTACACATATTTATTTGTTTTTGTAGAAATAAATATTTTTTTATACAATGTAACACATACATTATGCGTAACAAATATTTGTTCTTAATAAAAATATATTTTATCCTACATTAACACATGTTTGCTCATATAATAACACAAATTGAGGAGCATATATGCGCTACAATTAAAGTAAATGTTTGTTACTGCAAATATGTATTACAATTAGAGTAAGTGAGTGTTACTGCAAATGTGTGTTATAATTAGAGTAAGTGTGTGTTATTGTAAGATCAAATGTGTGTTACTATATATAAAAACATTTATTTGTCCTTAGAAAAATATATATTGTCTTTTATATAATATATGTAAGGTATTAAAAGATGTATTAGTATATGAACAACATACTATCAACATAAATCAACAAAGAGAATAAAAAATAAATTAAATAACACATATTTATTCTTGCAAAAATACATATTTTTCTTATAGTTACTTGAAAAGTACAAAAAATTAATTTTTTAAGAATTAGTAACATAGATTTTACCTAATAGTAACACGCATTTCCCCAAATTGTAACATACCTGGAAGAGAAAAATCTTAAAATTACAAGTTGTGCGAATTAAAAAGAAAATGTTCAAATCCGATCTGATCCAGTTTAAACCCGTAAATTTAAAAAAATAAATACTTCTATAGTAAAAATTTCTACACAAGTGTATAATTTTATTGGCTAAACCCTGACATCAAAGACAAAAACTTATATGAAATGTTTCATGGTGTGAAACATACCATATTCATAAAAATCGCAGATCCATGGCCGGGTCGGGTCGAATTTGGGTAATTTTTTCAAATTCTCGCGCGAACACAAGTTTTAGATTGTTCGCTCCCAGGTATGTTACTTTTTAGGCAAATGCATGTTACTTTAAGGCAAAATGTGTGTTACAATTAGACCAAATGTTATTTTTACATATATATCACTTGTTTTTGTAAAAACAACATTTTTTCATTCAATGTAAGAGCAAAATGTGTGTTATTATAAGAAAAAAAACATTATATTTTCATTTAGTAACACATTTTTAACTATTTTTAAAAAGTAACACCAAGTCTTTTATATAGTAACATACATATGTTAATATAGTAACATGTATATGTTCATTTAGTAACATAGTTTGAATAGTAACATAGATATGTTCATTTAGTAACATATATTTATACATTGAGTAACACATATTTTTGTAATGTTTTTCCAATGTGTTGTTCTTTTAATTATGCATATATTAAATTCTGTAACACGTTTTTAACTATTTTTAAAAAGTAACACCAAGTCTTTTATATAGTAACATACATATGTTAATAAAGTAACATATTTAATAGTAACATGTATATATTCATTTAGTAACACAGTTTGAATAGTAACATATATATGTTCATTTAGTAACATATATTTATACATTGAGTAACACATATTTTTGTAATGTTTTTCCAATGTGTTGTTCTTTTAATTATGCATATATATTAAATTATATAACATATTTTTAACTATTTTTAAAAAGTAACACCAAGTCTTTTATATAGTAACATACATACGTTAATAAAGTAACATGTATATGTTCATTTAGTAACACAGTTTGAATAATAATATAGATATGTTCATTTAGTAACATATATTTATACATTGAGTAACACATATTTTTGTAATGTTTTTCCAATGTGTTATGTATTCGTGTTACCTGTTGTAGAACCCATAGAATTTGCTGTTGATATTATTTGACAATCTGGGAAATTATCGTCCATATTATGTGCGTTCTTCGTCTTGTTTTCCTTGATTTTTACCTTGATTTGTTGTTCTTGACTTGCTTTAAATTATTTTGTTGCTTTGTTGATCGGAATCTTGCATTTGATGTCATCGTTTTCGTCGTTGTAATTCTCTTCTGGTGTTGCCATTTTTTTTTAAGTTGATTTCTTGCTGAGAAAGTCAGGTTTATGAGCTGTGGTTTAAGAATCACGGATGTCATGGTTGACCCGGTCTTCGACCCGCGGTTGCCTGAGATCCACGTTTTTTATTTAAATTTACCCGTTTCACGTGAGTGTTCCTCGACATCAAATTATTCCATTTTGACCAAATTGCTGACATATGTTTCCTATTGGGATGGGTTTCAAATCCATATATGTATATTATGGAAAATCGCATCGAACCAACCCATTTTCTCTCTATTTCTCAAATTTAATCTCAAAATATCTTTAAATTTGTTCACTTTTTACTATCTTATACATTTTTACAAATCTTTCTTTTCACTTTTATTATATTCTCCTTACAAAAAATAATGAAAAAAAAAAGAAAAATATAAGACAAAAGAAATATGTATTATTATATTAAAAATAATTATTTTTATAAAAATAAATAAATATTAAAAAAAATCAATATTTGAATAAATAGTAATACACATTTTATAAGTACATGATATTTCAATTTGATAAAAACTTATATAAAAATTTCTACCGTAGAAATTTTAAAAAATAGACTTAAAAAGAAAAAAAAAGCCGCGCTTCTCCTACGCACCAAGCACACGCGGCTAAGATATTCATGCGAATTATTCCTCCTCAACCCATGCCCCCTCCCCCAGCATACACTTGTGCCCATTACTCTTTGACAAAACATACACTCAGGCCCATTATTATTTTTTGTCAAAATAGTTGATTTTTTTTATATATTATTAATTTTTAATTATTATAAATTTAAAAACAAATTAAATAATATTATGTAATAAATTTAAAAACTTGCTCTCAATTTATGTTAATATAGTAACACACATTTATTCATATAGTAGCACACATTTATTCATATAGTAACATAAAGTGGAGAATAAATATATGTTACTATTTAAGCAAATGTATATTACTATTTTATAAAATGTTATTATTTTACATATATATTTTTTTATAGAATAAATAATTTTTCACATAATTCAAGAGCAAAATGTGTGTTATTTTAAGAATAAATATTGATTATTCACAAATATTTATTTATTTTTATAAAAATAATTAATTTTTTATATAATAATATATATAAAATAGTAAAGAGTGTGTTATTACATAAATTAATATACTTAAACTTAAAGGGATGATGATTAAATAAAAAACTTATATTTATTCTTATAAAAATATGGTTTGTCTTTATAGTAACACATATTTGCCCATATAGTAACAAATATTTGTTCATATAGTAACATAAACTGGAGAGCAAATATGTGTTACTATTAGAGCAAATATGTGTTACTATCTTATAAAATATTATTATTTTATATAAATTTATTTGTTTTTATAGAATATATAATTTTTCACATAATGTAAGAGCAAAATTTTTGTTACTTTGAGAATAAATATTGATTATTCACAAATATTTATTTATTTTTATAGAAATAATTTTTTTTAATATAATAACATATGTATTACGTGAAATAATATACCTAGATTTTGAGGGATGATGAATAAATTAAGAAACACATATTTATTATCATAAAAAAATATTTTGCTCGTATAGTAACACACATTTGCTTATATAGTAACACAAATTGGGAGACAAATGTGTGTTACTATTAGAGCAAATATGTGTTACTATCTTATAAAATATTGTTATTTTACATATATATATTAATTTTTATAGAATAAATAATTTTTCACATAATGCAAGACCAAATTTGTTTTACTATAAGAACAAATATTGACTATTCACAAATATTTATTTATTTTTATAGAAATAATTATATTTTTTTTATATAATAACATATTTATTACATGAAACAATATACCTAGATTTAAAAGGATGACAAATAAATTAAGAAACACATATTTATTCTCATAAAAATATATATTGCCTATATAGTAATACACATTTGCTCATATAGTAACACAAATAGAGAGATAAATGTGTGTTACTATCTTATAAAATGTTGTTATTATACACATATTCATTTGTTTTTATAGAATAAATAATTTTTCACATAATGCATGAGCAAAATATGTGTTACTATAAGAACAAATATTGACTATTCACAAATATTTATTTATTTTTATAGAAGTAATTTTTTTTTCATATAATAACATATTTATTATATGAAACAATATACCTACATCTAAATGGATGATGAATAAATTAAAAAATACATATTTATTCTCATAAAAATACATTTTGTCCTTATAATAACACACATTTGCCTATATGGTAACATAAATTGGGAGACAAATATATGTTACTATAAGAGTAAATGTGTGTTATTGTAAAATTAAATGTGTGTTCTATATATATAAATATTTATTTATAATATAATATTAAATATATATTTTAATCAACATAATAATTAAAAAAATTAAAATAAACTTAAATAAAAAATAAATAACATTACTTGAATGAATTGCAATGGGATTGGGGGTGGGTGGGGATGGGTAAATGAAATGTTGTGAGTTAGTTTGTTGGGTTTGGTTGGGTTGGTGGGTAGGTGCGTGGGTGGGAGGGGGAGGGAATTAGTAAGTAGGATTTGCACATTATTGTGAATTTGAGGCGGTGACTTAGGCTTGGGAGTGCACGTGGAACTATATTTTTTTTCTATATTTAGTAATTTCTACGGTAGAAATTTCTACACATGTATTGCTGTTTCAATTTTCGTAATATTGGCTATTCAACAGTACTATATCCATAGAATATAACAATTTGCATTTTATAAGTACATAATATTGATATATTCAACATTAATCAAACTTCCTTTCTAGTTTACGCTTTGAAGCACAAGATGCCTTCGGCCCACAACGTAAAATGCACAAAAAGCATTTAAGCAAAATATCAAATTTCTTGGTGCATCAAGTGTAAATATCTAATGCACACAATTAAGAGGAGTAAATCTTTTATGCATCACGTGTACCCTGTAATTCAAATACATTTTTTAAAAATTTCTTCTATTATTACTGAAAAATTATCCTTGTTCATATTGAAAAACCTTTCCTCAAAGAATACTTTTCAGCAATAACAAGAGTGACTTTTTAAAATACACTTAAATTGTACAGTGCACTTAATGCACATATCACGTTTATGCTGAAATATTTAAATCCAAGAAACAGAAAAACATATACATAAAGTTAGGTCCCCATTGTTCTTGTGACCTTTATTTCATCCATGCAAGGTAAAGATGGTGCTTTATTCTTATGGGTATTTAACTTGGAATCAAAAGGAAACAACGTGCAACGATATTTGTATAGTACATAACATTACAAAATTTGGGCATAAATTTATTTATAACCACTTTTACAAGCTAGCCCATTCCAGCAATCAAACCTTATTCCATGGTAGCGAAAACTCCATCTGTGATCTTGATTATTTCTCCGTTGGAGTCAAATGATCACATCTTTGGCAAAACCGTGCAATCCTCATTCGGAACGTCCTTGCTACTTGCCTGTTCAAATCAATGAGCTCATTCAGAAATGTTCTAAAATTGAAGAGCAGAACAGAAAAATTACAACAATATTAGCTAAGCTCCTTGCGCAGCTAATTTTACTACAGTTTGTTGTCTAAACTGTGGTAGTAGAAATAAGATGCTGGCTTTCAAGAACTACATAACTGTACTCTCACTATTATTAGTTATTACCTTCCAAAGTCCAAACAAAGAGTAGCAAATAGTTTCTCTACGAATTAAAAAGTAAAAAGGTCACAAAAAGTAACTGTTTTGATATAGTCCCAATATTAAAAAAATTGTACAACCCACCCCCCACCCAAAATCTCTGCGTCATCTTATGTTACATGAGGATTTAATTTGAATTTAAAATTGGAGAGTCAAAAAGTTATGAGACCTAAAATCATTTTAAATTGTTTTCCTACAAATGTCTAAACAGGAACCAAAGGTAATTTTGAATATTCTATTAACAAAAGCCAAACGCAGGTGCATATGTTATTTCGAGAATAAGTTGTGTCATGCAATCGTATAAAGGCTGGATGATTACAAAATTTTATACGCTGGATGATTACAAAATTATCCTTGCGATAATGTAAAATTATAGGCAGACACGTGTTTGCTTCCTTACAAATTACACGCAATTGAGGGGGTGTTTGAAAAAAATATAAAAACCACAGGGGCTGCTTCTAATAGTAATGGGGTACTTGTAGAAAACAAATTTCATCATTTTTTCTTGGCTTAATTCTATATAAATACACCACCTTTTACTCAACTTTCAATTTAATCATGAACTTCACGATTATTATAAAAAATCTTAACCTTTTAAAGAGTTTCAATTCGATACACAATTTTTTTTTTCCGGCCAACAACTGATGATGTGTCTCGCCGGAGCGCGTGAAATGTTGCCACGATGGCGTACACGTGTGAAATTATTTTTTTATATTTTATTTTTTTCCACATCATATAATATATATATATAAAATAACAAAATTTTATATTAAAAATATATTTTTTGAATGAGAAATACCATGGAAAAAAAAGTTTTCCACCATATTCAAGAGGAACTTGAAACGACACTCAAAATCATTAACAAAATCGCCCAAAAGTCTTAAGATTTTGATATATGATGTAGAAAAAAAAAAATATATAAAAAAGTATTTCACACGTGTACGCCAGCGTGACAACATTTCACACGCTCTGGCGAGACACGTCATCGGTTGCTGGCCGGAAAAAAAAAGTGTATCGAATTGAAACTCTTTAAAAGGTCGAGATTTTTTATAATAATCATGAAGCTCGGGATTAAATTGAAAATTGAATAAAAGGTGGTGTATTTATATAGAATTAACCATTTTTTTTTGTCTCAAAGGGAATTTTGGAATCATGCATAGAGGTATATTAGGAGAAAAATAATGCTCGATTGATTGGCTAAGGGTCATTTCATACCTCTAGATATCTCGCTAACAGTGTTGCAGTACTGAAATTGAAGCCAGCAATCGGTTCGCCTTTCTTACGAGATGCATGAAGCTGCTTTCTGACTTGAGTAGCCAGTGACTGATTTGTCACATAGACAAGAAAAAATGAAAAAAAAAAAAATCAGAGTTATCGTTTATAATACTAGATAAAAGGTAAGAGAGGCAAAGTTTTAACTATAGAACTTACCTTCCCCAGTTCTACTCCCCACTGGTCAAAAGAATTGATACCCCAAACAAATCCTTCTACAGCTACTCTGTGTTCATAAATCGCCAATAGCTGCATATACAGATCATAGGTTCATTAGGATTAGTCACGCAGCCCACAGGCATGATCTTATTTTGCAACAAAATTCTACTGTTTGCAATAAAGGCCAAGATATAACAAGGTAATAGAGTATGAGAAATGAAATTTTAAGGACCAAGAAAATTAAAGCTTTAATTGGCTAAACTAGGGTGAAGTATTATTTTGCTACAATAAAGTATTAAGCACTGTTCACCTGTCCAATGTTGTAAGCATTCAAAGAAGGAAGTAGAAGGCTCAGAGAGGGTCGATTGCCAGAGAAAGTCTGCAAATTACATAATTCCAGGTCATATATCAAAGGCATAACATAAATTTTATAACTTGGAAGCTGCAATGAACTTACCTTGTGTGTAATAAGATGGTTAGGAACATTCTCCTTTAACAACTGTTCTGGAGTCTGGAAAAAAATTAAGCACAGTCAGAAGCTACAGTAATAGCCGAAACAGGCTACATAGGGATGAGAAGGGGAGGGGGAGAGAGAGAGAGAGAGAGGGGGGGTGGACAAGTATTCACCCCAATATACTGTACACAAGTATGAGAATTGTGAACTGCAGGCAACAGCTGAATGGTTAAAGGGGGAATAATACCATGAATATAAAAAAATTTCACCTTTCCATAAGTGAGTGCATCTGGCTGGGCAAAGAAATTTGACATGAGCTCATCATGGTTACTGACCAACTCACCTATAAAAGCAAGTTTCCTGACTGTTATAATGCTCTATTTTTTATCCCCCATTTTGTTTAACAATGTGTCATACCAACATAACATATTATCCCCTAAGAATATAAATGGAATTAAATTAATACCTTTCAGGTAAACAGGTTGCTGACTCTTCACCACCCCAATAAAATCACATGGAATAACACGACCCTGGAAAACCACCATCAGGAAATGTAATTAGATATTTTAGAATAGATGATACCATATCTACAGGCCACTCCCAACAAAAGTAAATATTTATTTCCACAATGGTGCACTGAAGTTACTGATATAGGTGGGTTCTATAGCAAATCAAAAGCAGCTTAGGTGCTTATGTAATAGAGACCAACCAGACTAGCACATCTAATACTCTAGGGGCATCCCAAGAAAAGTAGTCTCCTTTCCCATTACTCTCTGTGCTATCCTTTGAGTTCAGTGACCATCAGGTCAACAACCTTTAACTTTAGTGACTAAAATAGAAAACAGGACACTAGAAATAGTTCTTAAGACTACTAGAAATATTATGAGCAGATGTCAATAGTTCTTAATGTTTTCTTGCATATGGACCCAGAACAAAAGGAAAATAGTACTCCCTCCGTCCATGAAAATTGGACTAGCCTTGCTGTGCACGGTTATTAAGAAAAGTAGATGTTGATGTGTAAAAGTGAGTGTATTAGTATAAAAAAATATTTAATTATTAAAAAAGTACTTGATGTGATGTGTAAAAGTGAGTATATGTGTATAAAAAATGAAAATAATGATTGTAAGTTTTCCATTTTAGGTAAGTAGACCATTTATTGTGGACGACCACTTAAGGCAACGTGGACCATTTATCGTGGACGGAGGGAGTATTTGGTTTCAATTCATCAGTCACTATATCCTTGATGTTGATCACTTTTCATGTATGCACCAAATAAAGAGATATAATACGTTCCTTTATAAATTATAAGTTTAAATGCCTGTAGGCTGCCTTATGCCTTTTCATGCTTCACAACACATCCTTAACCTTTTGTGTTCACACACAAAAGTATAAATCCAGTAATAAGTATTTAAAACCACTCCTTTTGGAAACAAGCTGAAGTTACAGTTTTAATACTGAGTTTATTGAGATGAAATGTTACCTGGTGAATTAGTTGGTAAAAGCTGTGTTGCCCATTTGTTCCTGGTTCGCCAAAATCAATTTCACCTGCCTCATAGGGAAGTGGTACACCATCAATTGATACTCCTTTCCCATTACTCTCCATGCTAACCTGAAATAGTTTTTGAAAGTATATCAAACTTTTGTTAGAAGAAAGCCAAATATAATATTAATTAAAAAAATCCAAGTCATGGAAACATGCCTGCTGAATATGTGGTGCAAATTTTTCTAATGCTTGGGTGTAAGGTAAAATGGCCTGAAAATAAGGAAAAGCTCCTTCTTATACCCAGTTAAGCAACTAAAGATGTGGGGATACTCAAACAAACTTGAGCAGAGGATTAACATACTCTAGCAGGGTAGCCAAGGAATGACACATTCCAAACACTCAGCAAGCCTAGCAGCACCTGAAGATATAGTTTATGCCAAAACAGATCAGAAAGACAGCAAAGGGAATCCTTCTTAAGTTAAAAAAGAATCAAATCATGATGACATACAAGGATAACATAAAGATGGATTTTTTTTAAGTTGGAAATGTTGGAAATTGAAACCAGCTTTGAACACTGGGTATACTGAATAATCTAACAGGGATGAGTATTCTGAGAAATGAACATACAGGCAAATTTTTCTCAAAAGGTGCTGAATGGAAATGTTGATCAATACTTGAAGCTCCTTTAAGGAATCTACACCCCAAAAGGAAAAGAAATGTCAGACAGCAGGAAGTAAAGCATATATATCCAAGACCAACAAACTGTCCATTTTGTTTAAAGAGCAATGCATAAAAGGCTACAAGATTAGAGGTGCACTGATTTTAGCATCAGAGAACTAGAAGTTAATAAACTTTTTATGCCAAGCTCCATATGAATGAGTCTATTATATTAGTGGAAGGAAAACAAAATAAAACTGTAGTTTCATGGTGACTGAAAAATTGTCGTATCCTATCATCTTAAAATTAGTCTCACTCATACAAATTATTACCTTATTAATGATTTCCTTTCCACTTTATCGTGCCAGTAAGCAAACAAAAATAGAACACACTAAGAATGCATAAAAATATTAAAACATGTTACATGTCAACTGCAGACAGTTGTTGCAATATCTCATCTACGTTCGCATATATGAATAAGCTATGTAAATACTAAATAAAAGAAGACGCACACAACGTACCTTTCAACAACTTCAAAACCATATTGCAGAGAAAGAGGCAATACGCCAACTGCGCTGCATACTGCAACCATTGGTACAGAAGTCAATTAATGCCATATAGATTAAGAAATGGGCATAACACTGAACATACCACTATAGCGTCCTCCTACCCAGTCCCAGAATGCAAAAGCATTCTTCGGATCAATTCCAAACTTTTCTACAAGCTGCATCAATAAGGGAAGGTCCAATCAGTATGACCAAAAGAAAAAGATTAACACGATTAGAAGAACTGTTTAAAGTTAAAAAGTGTTTTTCAACTGCTTTTTTCCAAAAAAAAAAAAAAAGGAAAAAGAAAAATGTTCACATATACTTGGGACAATAATTTTGGAAATTAGGTGATCACTGATGAGAAGAACGATTGATGAATCATGAAAATTTGAAAAGCAAACAAGTATAGTTGCACGTAAGTTGATTGCCATGTTATAGGAAATTACAAATACAGGGGAAGAGAAATGACAGAAGCTACTTCACCGTGAGGTTAGTGCTGACAGCAACCATGTGTTTCGCCACTGCTTGAGGCCTGGAGAATAGAGTTCAATGAGAGATGAGACATACAGAGCAACAACGTAATATACCAATGCTGAAAAATGGCAGCCAGATATCATAAGGTTAAGTTTCATAACATGGATAAATCATGGTAGACCAGTTACACCAAAACTGCAAATCTACATCAATAGTGTATGATAATAATCACCGGACTATATGCGCATGTTAACCACAACAAACAAGAATAATCAGCAGAAACTATTTTAACTGTAGTGTTTCACTGTGTGGGAAAGAGAATAATGATCTAGTTAGTCACAGAGTTTTATTTACACTGACTAGAATACTTTAAAGTGCTCACCCCAAGGCAGCCGAGATCCACTCCCTCAAGCTCCGTGCATTAAGCATAGTCTCAGCTGTGGTGAAAGTTTTTGATACCACAACAACTGCAGAGCATCAAAGTATCAGGAACACAATCAAGTGATAAATTCTACCCATATCTAACATGGTTTAAAAGATTCTCAGTTTCAGAACTATGTACTATTAGTAAAGCAGAAATACCTAATGTTGTTTCAGGATTCAACCCTGCTATGTTTCTTGCGATATCAATTGGGTCGACATTTGCAAGGCTTCAACAAATTTGAAATGAGGAAATAGAAAAATCAGCTCAAACAAAATTGATATTGATGCATACATATATCAACAGATGAACCAGGCGAAGTGATTGAAATCAAGAAAAAATCACCTCGGACCTTAAACCATTAACCTAACAATAACTCCATCCCTGCCTCCGAATTTTTTTATTTAAAAAAAACAACAACAAATAAAGGTGAAGCAACCTCTAAAAAAAAAAGGAGAATGAGAGGTGGTATATCTGAGAAATAAAAGAGAATATGACTTTTGCAGAATAGAAAAACCTTTGATGAATAAACACAGCAAACCCTAAACAACAAAGACAAATATTTTCAATGATTCAATAATCAGTGCAGCCCCAGTACATTAAACCACGGTTGGTTTCAGATACGTTGTAATATATCTCAACAAAATGAGGGCCCATACTTGACATGCTTCATTTTACTGTGACTATGTTGCAGTTTTTCATGAAGTTTTGAGAGTTATGCTAGCTAAATTGCTATAGAATCGATAATCAGGAAAAGAACACTCTAGTTCGAACAATCAGTCAATTTAGGGAAGAAAGGTCATATAAACATATAGATGCAATAACCAAGGAATATGCCATCTTACAAATGCAGCTGACGGCCTCTTGCAAATTCAGCAGCTTCTGGGTCTGTAAATATGATATATGTGAATATTCCACAAACATAGTGCTTCAGAACAAATGCTTAATAATAAAAACAAAGGAAATAAATGTTCTTTAGCACCATAACAACCTGTTTGAAGAGCTGTATGAACAAAAAGTGGGCCTAGGAAACTGCCGCCAATTCCAATTGCAATGACATCTTTCAAAGCCTTGCCAGTCGCTCCAACCTGTTAATATTTCCAATCACGTTAACTTAAAGCATGGTATCACCAACGAAAGTTACTATATAGTATATACTTGATGACAAGGATTACCCAGGCACCACTGCGGACCCTCTCAGAGAAATCCTTGATCTTATCAAGCACTTGCCAAACATCTGGTACCACATTCTTCCCATCACTATTTATGACTGAATCCCTTGGAGCACGAAGAGCTATGTGAAGGACAGAGCGATTCTCTGTGCTGTTTATCTGATGACACCAAAAATGGCAAGTACAAAAACGAAATGAAAACGTCAAAGTAAGCATTGCTGCATTAGATGTTTGAGTTTGGTCTACTTTTATAGCTCAAAAGATGATTGTAAGAGAGTTCAAAGCAATACATCTCTGAACATTATAAGAGACCTAAAAGAAGCCTATAATATATCTAATCAATCCCAAGCATCTAAGAAGATATAAGATGGCGAAAAAACAAAACCCAAGTATCTAAGAAGATATAAGATGGGATAAGGGAAGGGAATATTACATTTCTCAGCTTTAGAGCCAAAACAAAAATTTTATAACATATTCAACCTAAACACCAAGTATCTAAGAAACATGGGAAAAGGCAGAATGTGTTGGTCTTCTTCTCTGTATATTCCCTCTTAGCTTCTTCTCTGTAATCCTTTTGTCGTAATTCTCTTTCTTAATCCAATTTCTTTCTTGGAGATTCTCTTTCAAATTAAGATCATATCACAAAGGTCATGTTCATGTACAAACGGAAAGGCTCAAACGATGGGATAATGCTCGAAGTATTTCAACTCTTAGATCATAAAGATATAAAGGAGAATTTGAGAGCTACATGGTCTGGTTGATAACCATGTTCTGATTGATCAATTCAGAGTCCCAAACCAGATAAGAAACTAATCTAGTATTGGACATACACAAATGCTCTTCCATGTCTGTTTCCGCATATCTAGCAGGTGTACATTTACAAAATTTGGAAGCATTTCTAGAGAACAATATGCAACTAAAATACATGAGGCGGTTTTCTAAAACAAGATGTTCACTTTGCTTATCAGTACCATAACGACATAATAATCCTGATAAATATCTTATGAGATTATACATCACGAAGTTCGATGGACAATATCAACTTACACGCTCTCCGTTGAACATCCGGTTTATCTTTTCTTTCAGATGTGCAGCCTGCATCACCAGAAAGCAGATTATGGCTTCAGGTATAAACCAGAATACATGCCTAAAAAAGAAGGTTCACAAGCAACCAACCAACCTCTGCTAAACTGCTGAGCTTATTCAAGGTATCAACAGTGGCACGTTGCCTCGAGTAATCCAACAACATCCCTTCGAACTCACTGACATAATGAAGGGAAAAATTGTTTAACACAATTACCTACATAAAGCCCCACTGGAAAACAAATTTCATGTCAAGTATCATACACCATCATGGACTGGCATCTCTTTGTGTCGTTCATCAATTCACGCAAATGAGTCTTCTTTATGTCCTCAACATGGGCCTGGAAGTGCATACATCATAACTGAGTAAGTAAGCTATAAACATATAACACTAATTCTAATTTACCGTCAAAGCCTTCCATTGCTCAGTTTCGCATATTAGAGCAGATGAGGCCATCTGCACAATATCAAACATAAGGCCACAGTTAAATCTCAGATATTTATATTCAATATCCAATAATTCCACAAAAAAAAGTAATAGCTCATACAACGGAAAAAAATTACTTCAACTAAAACAGAGTTCAATCTAATTCGATCTTTTTGCATATTATTTTCAGCTCCATCAATCGAAGAATCAAAAGTTCACAGGCGAAATCGATCGAGAAGATACTAGAGAATACGAATGCCAGAAATCAATATCCGAAAAAGAATACCTTAATCCTCGATGAAATAAGGGGAAAGCACAAATGAGAAAAAAAAAACACACACACACACACACAGAATCTTGTAATGGAAGCAAAAATATAAAATGCAGCTAAAGGGGTTGGAGACGAAGATGTCACGTGCCCTTCTGATTATAAGTAAATGAAAAATTGAGAGGTCACGTGACCTGCTGTTTATTTTATTTTGGTTTGGTCCATGCACCAACACCACAGAAGACTTACTCTTTTATGTTTGTGCAGGAATATCCGGTTCAGGAATGTGCAGATCCGGTTCCGTGCTCCGCGAGGCTTTTTGGACGGTGATTCCATTTTATCGAACGGTGGAGACAACTTACGTGTGTCACAAAAAAATAAGATAAAATTAATAAAGTAAAAATATTATGCAATAATTATAGAATCTATTAAAAATAAATTAATTATTTATGACTGTAATAATAAAATAATATTTAAAAAAATAAAAGTAAATTTAGAGGATTGACGAACATGGAAAGTGAGAAAATATTAGGGACAAAGGGAGTATAATCTATTAAAAAGTATTCCAATCATTTTATATGTGTTTTCACCTCAATAAGTGCGTAAATTTTAAGAAAAGTTAGATAATATGTAAAGTTATATTATTAAAATAATAAAATTAGCTGAATTGAATTAAAAAATAATGATATTTTGTGTAATATGTGAATATTGTGAGGATAAAATTAAAATAATAATTTTTATTAGAGAATATAAAAATAAGAGAGGGTCTCCTTTACAATATTGCACGGTGCAATATATGCCAAATTTTTTTTTTTTGAAAACTCACTGGTCAATAGGATTAAAGTAACAAAATTCGCGGATCTTGAACGGGTCTGGTCGGATTTGGGCAATTTTCAAATTTCAGGATTTTCGCTTCCAGTTGGTGATACTGTATGAGTAAATTTATGCTACTATAAGGTCAAATGTATACTACTATAAGAACAAATGTTATTTTTTTTACATATATTCATTTGTTTTTGTAGAAAACAAACATGTTAATACAATGTAAGATCAATATGTTTATTATTATAAGAAAAAATATTCTTTTTTCATAAATATTTATTAATTTTTATAGAAATCTTTATTTTTTTAAGAAGTAGTAGCACACATTTTATCTTACAGTAGCACACATATGTTCATGTGGTATACATTCTGGGACTTTCGAAATATAATAATACATGTAAGATATTATTACATTAACAACATATTATCAACATAAAAATCAATAAAAATAAAAAATAAATTAAGAAATACATATTTGTTCTTATAAAAATATATATTATCCTTATAGTTACTTTAAAAGTATAAAAAATTAATATTTTAAGATGTAGCACACATTTTGTCTTACAGTAGCACACATATGTTCATGTGGTATACATTTTGGGAGTGACGAGATAGTAACACATGTAAGGTATTATTAACAACATATTATCAACATAAAATTAATAATAAAATAAAAAATAAATTAAGAAACACATATTTGTTCTTGTAAAAATACATATTATTCTTATAGTTACTTTTAAAGTACAAAAAGTTAACTTTTTAAGATGTAGTAGCACACATTTTGTCTTACAGTAGCATAAATATGTTCATGTGGTATACATTCTGGGAGTGGTGAGAATTTTCCTTAAAAATTTTATTGGATCCGCGAATTTTCAATTGGAAATATTGCACAGGTCGGGTATGGTGCAATATTGCATATTGGACTTTGTCTAAAAATAACCGTGGAATGAATTAAAAAATATATTCATATAAATTCTTATATATAAAAGTAAGGACTCCATATTCCGGAGGTTGACACATGTCGTCTTTATTTTATATACACGTGGATTTAAAAAAAAACACTTAATTGTTATCATAAAATCACTAAAAATGTAGAAAGGTCTTTTTTCTCTCCCTCACGAGTCACCATAACTCTTGCTAAATGATTAATTACTCATATAGTTACGCCTTTAGCAATGCTACTTCAGTTGCCGTTCATCCACCACCTCCTACAAATTGGGATTTCAAATTAAAACTGCTTATGGAGAGTGGCTGTTGCAGATTCTTTTCTTTGATAATTATTTTATTCTTTTTATCATCTCACAGAAGTTCTGTAATGTGGATGCAGTTTCACAAGAGGATAACGGTGAGATGCGAGAGTTTCTGGCTGTAGTATTGCCGGTGGAAGCGGAAGGGCTGGATATTCCCCCTTCAGCGATGTCACTCGAGCACACCCACACCCATACAGGAGCACACAATTCCCGCGGCTATGCGAAGGAGAGATTTAATGGCGCGTGCATAGACGAATCAGGTAAAATTGTAGCGTTCTGTTTTCCCACTTTTTCCAGTTTAAAAGCAACATAAACAAACGTATCAATATGCTTTATTTTGCAGAAAATGATTGCACGACAAATGAGAATGGAGTTCAGCGCAAAGCTTACATACCACAGGATCAGAGTTGAAGATCTTTTTTTTCTTTCTAGGTATAAATCCTAATCTCACATTAATTGTATCATTTTGACGGGAAAACTATTTTGTGTTAGTTGAGATTATGATTAATCGGTTATAATGATCTGCGATGCATGTCAAGTTTAATGCATTTGAAGGAATATGTAAAGAAGTTTTTATTAGTTTAAAGTGTTATGTCTTCTGTATGAATAAGTTGGCCCATACCTAATTTATCGTGGATTGTTTCTATTCTATCTTTGAAGCTTACGTTAAATGATGCATCTAACTTCATCGTTGTGTTCCATTTGGGAAAAAAAGTATGGTAAAAACACAATTCTTGAGGGAAATGAATTAAACAATGGGGGGTGTGATTACCATTTTTTTCATTCTGGGTGTGCTAACTTTTATAGTACTGTTCAATTAGTTTTTTCTTTTACGAAACAATCACTCTTAACTGTATTAGACATCCTGAAGGACCTTCTAAATAGTTCTTTCTATTTTGCTATATTTGTAGGTTGTAAGGTGTCGTGTTTCTCCTCTGGAAGTTCAGTTTTCAAAAAAGTTCGTAGCTAACACCCCTCTCTCTCTCTGCCATTGTTGTATCTTCATCTTTCAGACAGCCTGTCCAATAATCAATGCTGAACCATTCTTATTTTTTTTGTTAAGACATTAGAATGTCCAGTGAAATGTGGTTTTTAAAGTAACATTCCATTTTAAAACAAAATCTGAACAAATGCTTCCCTATAAATGTATGAGGTATAAGCAGGCATTGCTTTAAATTTGCCTCTCTATAGTCCTCCAATTTTATGAAAGCCTTTTTGGTTACTTTCTCTTCTCAGGAAGCCAATGAATAAAGGGCTCATATTACATTGTACATTGCAGTCTGAAAATCCTTCCTCTGTTTGTGACCACATTATTGAGACAACTTTCCTTTTTTTAATCTTTTTTCGGTTCATATAAATTTGTTTTTGCCAAGATGACTACATGTTTTTCTTGCTGACTGTTAGTTTTTATCAAAAGCAGTGTAAAGATGGTTTGAAACCACAACAAAAGAGCCTGGTCCCGAAGTTGAAACAACAGGAAATAACAGCCCCTTAAGTTGGAAATCTTAACCAGAGAAACAACAAGACGAAAGTGTTACCAGATAAATTGGTAGTTTCTAATGCCTTTGCTTCTTAAATATAGTCATACGCATTTTATAGATTTATATGCAAGAGATGTGCTCTTAAAAACCATCTCTGCAATGTGTGTGTGGGATGTTTAGAGTTGTCAATATACTACCGGAAAATGCCCCTGTAATGTGACCACCATTAATGCACAAGTTAGGTGTTACACATATTGGAGGGGATCAAGTCCGTGAAGGAGGCATATAACAATTCCATGGGAGTAAGAAAAGGAAATGAAATAGGATTCAAATTTTGATTTCAAAATTAGGATTTTGGATACTAAATTTTGGGAGTTTTATTTTGGTGAATTTGTATGTGCATTTATGTTGGGAAATTGGAAGATAGAAAGATATTTGACAACAACTACAATTGGGGAAAGCCGCTCACCTTCCGTATAGGTGTTGGAGAGGTATGTTCATTAACTATCTTTTTCTTTTTCACACATGTTGCAATTTATACCATAGATTGTTGTGCTTGAACCATTTGTGGTTGTTGTTGTACCATTGCATAAGCAACTAACCTTGTTGCCTCATTCGTTGTTATGTTGTCCCATTTGATTGTTGTTGATGTATTGTGCTTAATATGAGTATTCAAAATTGGAAACATTGAGGATAATATGTAACAGGGTTAGAACTTAAATTCTATAGAGTTACTGATAACCCAAATAAATAATCACATCAATGAATAGCATACAAATGGGGCTTTAATGAGAAAACACAATTGGTCTACTTTACATACCGAAAATGGATATTTTTAAGGTATCAGATGGTGTGATATAGCTCATGGTGTCTTGACCATCACATAAATTATTTCATTTGTCCAATTATTTTCACTGATAGAGTCTAACTATTAAGTTCTTTGGTGTTTCATGACGAAAGAGTTTTGTTTGAGACAATGATCTTCATTCATGAGATATTAGGTTATTTTCAAATACTCTCACAGTGTCAAGAGGAAAGCTAATAAGAAAATGTAACATTATTGCAATTGTTTATGCTGTTCATCAACATTATTGCATTCTGTTTACTTTTGTACAATTTTCTAGCAGATACTGTCTGATATGATTTCTTATTGTAGAACATATGATTATATATAAACATTTAGGACATGTTCAAAAGATATAGAAAAGTTATTTATTCATCTTTGTATGTTTAGTCTAAACAAATTTGGTGGTTCACTTAGTAATCTCCAGGTTCTAATGAGAAATTCAGAAACAATGATTGTAGGACTTCTTTTCTAACATTTCATGGTGCAAGGAAAGTGAAAAACGGTTGTTGTTCACTTTATTAAAACAACAAAGTTGTTACTCACACAGACATTCATTTGAGGTTAAGGGAGGACTGATCAAAACAGGTATTATTGAGGGGTTGTGATGTGAGGAGAGCGATGATGGAGGACTGCTTATATATACAAAGGGAGAAGGCTCAATTACCAATCTATGAGTTTCAGCGTAATTAATGTTATGTACATAATTTGCAGAAAAAAACTAAAAAAGATGGACAAAAGTAGTTATCAATGTGAGAGCTTACATATAGCTGTGAGGTGAGGCATATAATGGTGGAGGATAGGTTGTAATCTACTATTTTAGTAAAAGAACACCTTTTTAATCTTGAGTGACCATGAACACATGTGATGTATATACATCTACATATAAATCTTCAGTGGATGGATATGCATCCTGAGAGCCTGAATGACTGCTTATATGCTGAAGTTTGAATCACTGTTGAAGTATATTGTATTTTATCGAGATGTTCATTTGTTTATGTATGCATTGCTGATTTTCTACAAACCTTTTATTATTTCTTAATCTGGATTCTAGACCACATATTTCTTAAGGCCTATTTGATTTTTTTAATAAAAGATTATGCAGTCCGCTTAAATGAGATTCTGGAAACATGTGTTGAACAAAAGCCATTTTTTCAATTTTTGAATGTCATGGTAAATAATGTGTTTGTGATATTTTGGTTGCATATGAATTTTTTCAATTATATAAAATCTTCTATGTATGTTAATTAATTGATATGTTGAGTTCAAAACACTTTTATTAAATATTCCATAACTTACGTAACAAAGAAAGGCAAGCATTATTGCATGTAAGTTTTTGAGTAAAATATTGGGACTCTCTGATTCCAACATACTAGCTCACTAATATCTTATGCATTATGAACTTAATCATTTACTTTTCTGCTTTCCAGGAAGGTGCAGGCCATCATGTGCTATCAGCATTTGTGGAGATTGTTTTCGACAACCCTGGCAATCGTAATCCACTAAATTTCCGAGAAGGGCTGATACATGAAAATTATTCCACATGCACTGTGTATTTTGTCACAGAATTTGCTGCCATATATCTCTTTGAACTCTCACATGATTTTAGTCTACAATTTGTTTGCAAGTTTCTTCTTCTGATGTTAGGATACAAGAAAAATAACTAAACCTTTGAGTGCTAATCATGTTTTCTTACTTTGGGAATTCTTAAATAAAAGATATAATTTTAGTGTTTCCTCTAACGAGATTTTTTCATACTTAGCAATAAACAACATAATTCTCCTATAAAACAATAGCAACACATAATATATTTAAGTTCAACAAGGTCTATAAATTAATCAAATCATCAAGAGATTTTTAATTCCAAAAGAATTCACAACTAATGTGAACAAGGCTAAAAAAAGATCAAATATATTAGTGTCAAAAAAACTATCCAAAAATAAAACAAAAAAATTAAATCAGACCCGTGCATAGCACGGGCTAATACCTAGTAATTATGAAATAGATGAAGTGGAGAAACATTTTTAGACAATTGTTTTATTCATTAATATTTGTTTTATTTTATCATTATATTCTTTCCCGTACACTTCCATATCAGGCCTTCGTAAGGGTATATTGATTCTAAACTAATTGGAGTTGAAGGAGCAAATTATGCCTTTTAGATTTTATAAATAATACTCCCTTCCTCTCCATATATATTTTCCATTACTCTCAAACACACAAATTAAAGTAAAAATAAAAAATATAAATGATATAATAAAATAATAATAAAATAGTATAAAAATAATAATAAAATAAATAATAGTTTTCAGAAAAATAAAAAGGGTGCATTACACATTGGTCCAATTGCAATAATGAGTATTGCAATTTGATTCTAGCCTTTTTAAAAATTGCATTTTGGTTAAAAAATAGGGCTTAGAGTAGCCTGCAAGCTGTAGTGGTTTGACAAGTTTCAGCTGCCACTTTTTGTGGGGCCCATCTGAATTTGCACAGCCAACATGCACAAACCATTATGCACAATTTTTTTTAGATGCACAGCCCAATACACACAGATTCTTTAAATATGCACAACTCATTATGCATAAATTTTTTAAATGCACAAAAAATTTAATTTAGATGCACAACCCAAATATGCATAATTTTTTTTAGATGCACTACTTTAATTTTATGTAGAATTTTAATATGCACATCCTTTTAAATATGCACAATTTTAATTTTACACAGATTTTAATATAAATTAAATTTCAATTAAATATTAATTCTAAGACAAAAACTTATATAAGAATTTCTACCGTAGAAATTTCTAAAAATAAATTAAAAAAATAAAATATTGACATGCATACCTTCCCGCTATTCTCACGGGTATGCATACCCTGACTTTCCTATTTCTCTTATCTAGTTGAAGCAACTTCCTTCCAGTAATCTACAAAAGACAATCTTCCTTTTTGTAATGTGTTTTTTTTCTTTTCTTTTTTAATTTTATTTATTTAATTTTTATTTAAAATGTAAAATTTTATTCTTAATTTTTTATTATTATATGAACAAATGCATGTTATTATAAATTAAAATGTGTTACTATTCAAACTAAATGTTATTTTACATATATTTATTTATTGTTATAAGATTATATTTTTATCCTTAAAGTAACATGGAATTGTCCATATAGTAACACACATTTGTTCATATAGTAACACAAAATGATGAGCAAATGTATGTTACAATTAGAACAAATGTATGTTGCTATTATATAAAATATTATTCTTTTCTTTTTATATATATTCATTTATTTTTATAGAATAAATATTTTTATATAATATAAAGAGTAAAATGTGTGTTACTAAAAGAATAAATATTAGTTTTTCACAAATATATTATTTATTTTTATAGAAATATTTATTTTCTTTATATAATAACACATCCGTCCCAACTCTTTCTTCCAACTTTTATTATATCCCACTCACAAAAAATAATAGAGGAAGAAAGACTTGAGACGGAGGGAGTATAAAATAGTAAAAAGTGTATTAATACATGATTCAATAATCTATAGATGATGAATAAATAAGAAACACATATTTATTATTATAAAAATTCATTTTGTCCTTAAAGTAACACACATTTACCCATATAGTAACACAAAATGAGGAGAAAATGTGTGTTATAATTAGAGTAAATGTATGTTACTATCATATAAAGTGTTATCTTTTACATATATTCATTATATAAAGAATATATGTGCGTTACTATAAGAATAAATATTAGTTTATCACAAATATATTATTTATTTTTATAGAAATAATTATTATTTTTCATATAATTACACATATAAAATAGTAAAAAGTGTATTACTACATGATTAAATATACCTAGATTTTAAGGGGATGATGAATAAATAAGACACACATATTTATTCTTATAAAAATTCATGTTGTCCTTAAAGTAACACACATTTGCCCATATAGTAACACAACATGGAGAGCAAATTTATGTTACAATTAGAGCAAATGTGTGTTACTGTAAAATCGAATATGTGTTACTCCCTCCGTCCCATAATTGTTTTCACACTTTCCTTTTTCGTCCGTCCCATAATTGTTTTCACACCCTATAAATAGAAACTATTACTTTAACTTTATCCTCACAATCCAACTAATCTCATTATTTTAATAATATAATTTTCCACAACACTCTACTTTTCTTAAAAGTTGTGCCATCCCAGAGGTGAAAACACCTCTGGGACGGAGGGAGTACTATATTTACAAATATTTATTTGTCCTTACAAAAATATATATTGTACTTATATAAGATATATAAGGTATTAAAAGATGTATTAGTATATTAACAACATAAATCAATAAAAAGAATAAAAAAGAAATTAAATAACACATTTTTTTTTTTGCAAAACTACATATTTTATTTATAGTTACTTTAAAAGTATAAAAATTTAAATTTTTAAGGATTGATAACACATATTTTACTTTTTTGTAACACACTTTTGTTTATATAGTAACATAATCCGAGAGAGAATTTTTAAAATTTTAAAATAGTATTACTTGAATTTTATTTAAGCAATATACTAATTTTAAATAAATAAAAAATAAAAAAAACTTAAAAAAAAACATTGCAGTTCACCAGCATATGTAATACAAAAAAAATTTGATCACCTGCAACAAGTATGGCATGCAAGGGCAATATTGTCTTTTTTCTTTTTTTAGTAAGATTTCTACTGTAGAAATTTCTACGTAAGTGTTGCTCTAATTCTAATAGAGCCAAATATACATTACAATTCAAATTTGCATAGGACAAACACTTATATACAAATTTCTACGGGTCAAAGATCCGTAGAAATATCCATTTTTTGAAAATTCGCTGGCCTAAACCGGGTCGGGTCAAATTTGAGTATTTGTTTCCAAAATTCGCGCAACTTGTAATTTTCGCTCCCACGTATGTTACAGTTGGGGCAAATGCATGTTACTTTAAGGCAAAACGTGTGTTACAACCAGATTAAATGTTGTTTTTTACACATATTCATTTATTTTTGTAGAAGTAAATATTTTTCATGCAATGTAACACATGTATATGTTACATTATATGTGTAACATATATTTATTCTTAATAAAAATACATTTTATCCTATAGTAACACATATATGCTCATATAATAACACAAATTGAGGAACAAATATGGTTACAATTAGAGTAAATATGTATTACTGCAAATTTATGTTACAATTGGAGTAAATTTGTGTTACTGCAAATGTGTGTTACATCTAGAGTAAATGTGTGTTACAATTAGAGTAAATGTGTGTTACTGCAAATGTGTGTTACAATTAGAGTAAATGTGTGTTACTGCAAATGTGTGTTACAATTAGAGTAAATGTGTGTTACTGCAAGATTAAATGTGTGTTACTGTATGCACAAACATTTATTTATCCTTATAAAAATACATATTATATTTTATATAACATATATAAGGTATTAAATGATGTATTAAGTACATGAATAACATACTATTAACATAAATCAACAAAGAGAATAAAAAATAAATTAAGTAACACATATTTATACTTGCAGAAATACATATTTTCTTTATAGTTACTTGAAAAGTACAAAAAATTAATTTTTTAAGAATTTGTAACACATATTTTGCCTAATTGTAACACGCCTTTGCCCAAATTGTAACATACCTGGGAGCGAAAAAACATATTATTAACATAAATCAACAAAGAGAATAAAAAATAAATTATGTAACACATATTTATACTTGCAGAAATACATATTTTCTTTATAGTTACTTGAAAAGTAAAAAAAATTAATTTTTTAAGAATTTGTAACACAAATTTTGCTTAATTGTAACACGTCTTTGCCCAAATTGTAACATACCTGGGAGCGAAAAAACCTGGAACTACAAGTTGCGCGAATTTTGGAAAAAAATGTCCAAATCTGACCCGACCCGGTTTAGATCCGCGAATTTTTTAAAAATGAATATTTCTACGGTAGAAATTTGTACACAAGTGTTGCTCTTTGCATAGAGCCAAATTTACAAGTTCTTCCATCTTCAATTCTCTTCTTCTTCATGATTATTGTTCTTCATGATTATTATTCGGAGCCAAATTTGTTCTTATTCGGCACAAATTCTTCTTCAATTTTTCTTCATATCCACCTATATGCAATGGACCTGTTAATACATACATATATACAATTTCAGTTCATTTCCAGTTCAAAACAACAAACACTAATTAAAAATAAATATCCATATATATATATATAATCAACACTAATCTATATTAACACACTCTGATTACATATATTAAACACACACTGCACACACAAGATGTATCAGAAACACCATATATTAAAACATATACTTAAACGCACACCACTCACACACACAACCCCAGGCACACACCACTCACACCACACAAACACACACCACTTACACACACAACACACACCACTCACTCAAACACACACACCACTCACACACGACACATACCACTCACTCACACACGCCCAACACTCACACACAAAACTCACGCACTCACACACATAACACCATAAAAAGAAAAGGAAGAAATATATTTTAAGAGAGAAATTTTCAGGATAATTAATTTCTAAACTTTTTTTGAGTATCACACACTTAAAATTGCCAGGAAAAATCAAATACCAAGCGCGCACACACTAAAAATCACCAGAAAAATATCAAACACCAAACTCAAGTAACTGAACATGCCTAAATTCAAACGTCTCTATTTTTAAAACTCAAATCGAAGTCCTAATTGAACATGTCTAAAACAGGAAAATTAAAACCCAGAAAAGTAAAAGAAAATCACTAACCTATAAAAAAGGAGGAAAAACTACCAGATCTAGTGGCTTTATCGTCGAGTCTTCGTTGGTAGTTCTCCGTCAGCGTTAGATCGACGCACGAGAGAGGTTGGTGACATCAGCGCCTTCGTCGTCGATTTCTTCGTCGTTCGATCTGGTGACATCACCCGATTCCACCGATCTGTTGCCGTCGCCTGATTTTCTCACCGCCTTCACCGTCATCGAGTTGATGCCATCGTCGGTAAAGAAAGAGGGAGAGGGTCGGTTGAGAGAGAGTGAGAGAAATAAAATTTTGAAATCTGAATTTGAGTATGCATAGATGGAGAGAGATAAAGTGGAGTGGGGTTGGGTGGGGTGGAGTTGGGTACTGCCGCACTGACATGTCCTGTATGTGTAGGGACCACTAGATCATTTTGTACTTTTAGTTGGACTAATATGTAGTTTTAAAAAGGTGTAATATTAAAATGTAATTTGTGGGAAAAGGTAGAACTAATATGTAATAATCTAAAAAAAAAAAAGTACAGAGCATATAGTGAAACGGACGAAAATGACAAAATGAGAAACATATAGCGGGACGAAGGGAGTATATCTGTTCTTCCACTTTTTCTAATCTGTGTGGGGGATCGTTTCATATCTTATGCATTACGATTAGGAAAAAATACAAAATGATTAAAAAATAATATTAAATACAAATTAATTCTGTGCAAATAAAAAATACGTTTTTACGCAGAAAAAAATATGTGTTTGTATAAATATTTTAAACAAATTTATAAATATAGTCATTTTTTTGGATCAATAAATGCTCAACAAAATATTTAATAATGATAGATTGATTCCCCGCTTTGTCATAATTTTATTTTTTAAATTTTGTCTAAATCTTTAAAATTTACTGAATATATTCTTACTGTTTTAGGATAATCAATAATCATGAAGAACAATAATCATGAAGAACAAAGAACACCGAATTTGTTGACCCAGTTCACCTGAAAGGCTACATCTGGGGGCGTACCAAGCCAGGAGATTATTCCACTATATCTCATGAATGAGATCCATTTATAGGTTACAAACTAGGGTTACAGAAATATAAGATACAGAATGAAATGACTAAACTATCCTTCTAGTAAATACTTTTGATGAAGGCACATAAATGTAATTTCCTTTAACACTGCCCCTTGTGCCAAATCAAAAGGATGAATGGTGCATGAATGTTGTCTCGATAAAAACCTTGCCAAGTAACATCCATATAATAAAAATAAATCTTGGTCTAAGGGAAAATGAGTTGCAACGCACCTATGTTAAGACTCCCCCTGAAGTCTACACATCTCAACTGATAGGTACATCTATCAAGTGAGCTCAGAAAGTTTACACATCTCAATTCCTTTAAGATGTTTTTCAAAGTTATCTTAGACAATGATTATGTAAATAGATTAGCCACATTTTCTTTAGAGCTTACTTAAATTACCTGAATCTTGAGCAAAGATATATGCTTTATATTACCACCTGTAGAAACAGTTTCATCTGTTTAGTGCATGCAATATATAAACATATGATCTTTAGTAATAGAACTCAAATCATTGATTCCTCGAATGTGTGATGAGATTTTACTAAATACACTCACAAATTGTTATATGTAAGGTAATAACCTCTAAATAGCTTTAAGAGATATCTATCAAAATTTTCTTAATTGATGCCCAAGATATACCATGTTTCTCATGGTAAATACATAATCAATCTAGGAACTCATGCGGTTAATATATAACCAACATTAGTAGAACCAAATAACATATTATTTGGTGTACAAGTGTATAGGATAGCATTAAATATTTTCTTAAGGGTTGCAATTTCATCTGCAGTACTTTCAACATTTATATAGTAAATAACATGTCCATGTCACTGGTTTCTTTTAAGTATCAAAGTACATTCTTGACACTATTCCAATGATATTGTGTTGGTCCTGTAATAAATTTAGTTAACAAGTTCATTGAGAAAGTAATATCTGGCCGAGATATTGAGCTAAGTACAATAATGCGCCTATTACACTTAACAAGGAATTTCAGTTCCTAATATCTCTTCGTCATTTTGCTTTGGACGAAATGGATCTTTCTTTAAATCCAAACATCAGCCGATCATGAGAGTGCTAACAGAGTGCATTTTGTCCATGTTAAATCGCCTGAACATCTTTTGGACATATGCAGACTGGTGGATAAGTATTCCACAAACTCAATAAAACTGAGTTTTCTCATCTTTATCTCAATAATTTTAATTTGTTTGAGGATTTCTCTTATTTCATTAAGAGTACCTATGTTCATCCATCAATATAAGTGTTATAATCGCAAACCTAAAACTTATTTTTCTTTATATATACGAAGGGGCAATGTTCTTTATGTTTTGTAACCTTTCCCAATCAAGTAGTCACTCAGATGGGTATACCACATCTGCTCAGATTGTTTCAATCTATAAAGTGATTGTTTTAATGTAACTTCAAACGTACTCTGTAGTTCAGATTTACTTGACTTGGGTAATGGAAGGCCATCAGGCACATTCATATATATCTCTGAATCAAGATCCCCATTGAGATATACAGTAATCACATTCATAAGCTGCATTTCCAATCCTTCGGATGCTACTAAACTAATTAAGTAGCAGAACATTATAACGTCCATAACAGGAGAGTATGACTCCTTATAATCAATTCCAGGGCGTTGTGAGAAACCTTATGCTACAAGGTAAGTTTTATATATCAGGACCATATATTTCTCATTACGCTTTATGACAAAGAGTTATTTATGTCCTATAGGCTTTACACTTGGTCGGGCTAGCACTAACGGACCAAATACCTATAACTTTGTCAGAAAACAAGTTCTACCTGGATTGATTCTTATATTTAGGCCAGTTTGCTCTTGTTGATATTCTACAACTGAGCTTGGTTCGATTTTATCGTGCTCTATATTTTCTTGAGCAACATAATAAATAAATACATCACTAGTCTGTGTGCAATGTCTGTCCATCGACTCATTTGCACTCTCATAATTAATAGAGATTTTTTTTTCTCTGAAATCATATTAAACATCGGAGCGTCCTCCAGTAATGATTCTTGGACATAACTATAATCAGAGATGATCTCATAAGATGTATTTTTGACATTGATGATCAATGAATTGAATTGTGCCGCACCTACCATTCCTTACTTTGGGTGGTGTCAATCGAACCAGGTGACCTCCCCCTTTTCCTTTTGGGAGCCACAGCCTCAACCACACTCCCACCAAGTATGGTTGCAACACCTTTTCTATGGTGTTGTGCCCCTTATTGAGGACTTTTAACCTTGCAGACACTTTTGCAGCTGATATGTATGACCTAATCACTTTAGTAATAATAATGAACGCATCAGGCATCGAATCTGTTACGTTCTGAAAGTTTATTATTTTACATCACTTTTTCATTGTGAAATTTGGGGATCAAATGAGACAAAGTAAGAATCGACCACGATACTTCCTGTCGTTCTCACAAAAAATTATTTTTCTTATCTCCCCCTAACGACGGGAAGACTGTCTTATTTAAGTGATAACCCGCAAATCTAGCAATAAATAGGTCGTCTGTCAAAGGTTCTAAGTAGTGGATAATTGTTAGAGATTCATATCCAACATAAATACTTAATTGTTTCTGGGACCCATTTTAGTGCGCTGTGGGGGCGCAATCGGCACATATGTTACACAACCATAAATGCGTAAAATATCAGGCTTTATATCCAGTTACTAACTGGTACACAGGTTGTTAACATTGTGTCTAGAACGAATAAGTAAAGATGCATGCAGTATTGCATAAAACCCCATGCAGAGATAGGCATGTTAGTGCGCATAATCAGTGCCTAACCACCATTTATCTTCTTTAGATGGTGGTCTCTGCGAGACCATTTTGTGTAGCACGTGGGTATCAAGATGCTTTACATTGATCCTTATATATATGCAATAACCATCAGATGCTTTTGATGTAATAATCTGATATTGTGATTAGGGTGGTGGGCCCTAAAACATGTACTCTGTGCTAAAAATTTTGCATGCATAATGTCTTGTGGACAGTAAAGTGACATGTGACCCGTATGTCAAAGTGTAATCCAGTACCATAAAATCCTTGAATGATCTGCATTCTAGATTAATTAATCCACAAATATCATCATGTATCTTGTGCAAGAATGAAATATTTTATTTTGTATCTTTAGCATAAATAGGTCTCAATGTTACTTTTGCTAAAGAGTGGGCTTTGCAGAATGAGTGACTTGCCTTTAAAATCTATAATGAGGCAGAGTGAGATGTAAATAATGTCTCTGGTGCTTCAGAAAATAAGAAGTGCGACAATGCAGCAACAAGATTGATATTGTGCATTATACCAATTTTCATCTCATTTCATGTGTCACTCTAAAAATAAAGACGTAATGTGAGTTCTTCAACATTATGAATTAATATACAAAAGCCTATATAAATTAATATCACATAGTCTGTCAGTGATAATATATAGTTCAAAAATTCGAATAGCAGTAAGGTAGAACTCACTGTATCGACATATTAGTTCCTTTAAAATGTGTTGTCTTTCACATTTATTTGATATATTTAAAATTTCATTCTCACAGTATATTTATAAATAAAGTTGGCACAAATATTTAAATTTTATATGGTTCGATTAGCTCTAGATGCATATGGAGCCTTGTTTTTTTTATTTTAACAATTGTCTCATTAGACAACGTTCCTTGTTATTTTAAGAAATCTCATATCCTTTTGAGTTTCAATTTGAACAAAATGATTTACTTTTCAATTTGAATAAAATGATTTGCTTTTCATTTAATATTTTCTTTTATTTCGTAGATGTATTACTTTACATTGTGATAATATAACTTTTGAACCATATATACTAAATAAATTCAGTAACTTTGAATTAAATATAAATGAACCAACGTCAATAAAAGTAATTTCTCGTATCAAAATCCAACTCAGAATTCATCAGTAGTCTAAATAACTTTAAGACTAAAATGAGTATTTTAAATAAATGAGGCATAATGCCTTTTCAACACTCTTGAAGTATAAGGAATTCATTAGCAAAGTCCATGTTGCCATTAAAATTTATTATCGTGAGGTTAATATAGTGGGTATCATGTACTTTAGATCCCATTTACCATTTATTGTTAACGGCTATCTTGTGCTTGCAGTACAATTTGATTTGGTACACCACTGCTACATGTGTTGCATATATCATTCCCATATTCGTATGGATTAGTAATCATGTCCCATTTTCTTTTGGGTTCTTTCCATTATTCTATTAATCAAAATTAGTCTTGAGAAATTACTTTGTCCCAATACACATTAAAATAATGTGCCACTCATCTGAGCTGCTTTTTGTGTAATTTAGGGATTTAAGGTCCCACACTGTTCTTTGTGTAGTATTGGGCATTTTTCGCGTAAAATATGGTCAATATGTAATATTAATTCAATTTGACCTTATCAGACAGTGCTTTGTCATTGGCACCCGTGGATGATTTGATTTTGTAAATATAAATTCTTTCCTTGAAAATGCGAGAATGACACTCAATTACTTTTGAGTCCAAAACAATATAATTAGGTCGAGTACGTTTCACCATTTATTGTACACAAGGAAGAGTATTTATTAAATATGCAAGCATAGCAATATGCAATAATATTTTCTTTTCAAGAATGTATGCATTTGAATTAGATTTTGAGACCATAAGTCACATATTTATCGATGCTTTGTGAAAATACTTTATCACATTGATTTGTATTTATAATTATCTTCCATAAATTTTCTTTATCATGGAGATTTACAATAGTAATACATGTATTCATAAAAAATAAATATTTTGCAGCAACTAAGATGCATACAATATGGATCTTCACAAACAAAATTTTAATTCTAAAGCAAACAATCCCATGCCTATTCTGCGGCAAGCAGTTCTAATTACTGAAATTTAAATATAAAAAGGGATTAAGCCTCTTTACCAGTGCAGAATCCTATAGTAAGAATTCCTAAATGCCTGGTGACAGAATTGGCTCTGGTCGAGCACATGCTTAATTCGTTTGCTGCTGTGATGATCGACATCTGCTTGAACTATTCTTCCACAAGGTGTGAAATGTTGGAGTACTGCATCAATGACTCACAACCGCAGCATTATCCGAGCTAGTATCAACCTAATATAAATCATAAGCATTATTTATGTGCTCTCTAGTTATGCTGCTCACTTTCTCATTAATCAAAAAGGTATATATTCAACTTCACGACATTGCAAACAATATGAATTACAAACTAGGGTTTACATGAATATAGGATACATAATGAAATGACTAAACTATCATTCTAGTAAATACTTTTGATGAAGGCACATATATGTAATTTCATTTAACACTTACATGAATATTTTTTTTTTGTCTCAATATATCCTTAAAATATGACCAATATATTTTTTTACCCAAATTAATTTTTATACGGCACACGTCTACACTAACTTTAATTTGACATTTCAATTATTCAATACACATAATTAAATCTATGTCCAGATCGTTATTCTTAGTATTAATTTTTAGCAATCAATGCAATCCTCATTTTTGCTATAAAAAATAAAATTATTTATCCATTCAAAACATCCATACTTTAGACATAAGATAAATAAATTTAACCTTCGAAGAAACATGCACATTATAAAATATAATCACATTATGACACACTATATTATTTATCTCAAAAATATATTGTATAATTAAATTTTCAGTAACTTTTGTGTATTAATTGACTTATAGTATTTACATGGATAATAAATTGTTAATTTAAGTGAAAAAAAGATATCTTTGTGTGCAGGGGCGGAACCAGAATTATTTTGTGAGGGGGCCAAAAAAAATAAAGAACTATTCATAATTAATGAAAAATGAAACAAATTAAAGATTATCGAATGATAGACTAATAAACAATGATACATCTAAAAATAATCATAAGATAATGTTTTAATAAAATAAAATTAGTGTAAAAAATATATATGATTGTATAAAAATATCATTCAAAAAATGATGATACACAATAATTGCATCAAAATTTTTAAGTATCTATAGTTGACAAAAATTCATTATAATTTTTAATGATCTATGTTGCACAATGTGATAATATGAGAGATGATATTCTTAATCTATTAATTTTCATTGATAAAATTGAGTAAAAGTTATTTGAGATTGGAGGAACTTCATCAACAACAGAAAATTAATTTTTGTTTTTTGCAAAATATTTAAAAAAAAAAAAAGGAATGAGAGAATTAAAGAGAAAATCAAATCTAAATAAAATTTGAAAAAATAAAACATACTATATTATATATATTAAATATATATAATAATTAATTATATGATATATCATATTTTTTTAATTATTTTTATTTGGGCCAATTTAATGAAAAAGAGTAGCAACCAACTTGGACCAATGTCATTATTTTTATCACAAATTTTATCACTATTCTTTCTAAATATATCAATTATAATATATTCATTTAAATATATATATATATATATATATATATGGTTAGTAAAAACAAATTGAGGGGGTGTCCGCCACTGTTTGTGTGTAATTTTTGGTAAAATAAAATGAATTTACAAGTTTTTGTGAGTAACAAATAGTAAATTATGCAATATCTTTTATGACAGAGATAATAATATATAGAAAAATTAATAATTAATATTATAATTTTAAATTCATGCATATTATAAGATAATTAGTTATAATAAATAGAAATAATTTTTTGTTTAATAAATATTATCAATGGATGACAAATATATATATAAAAAAATGAACCTTTAAAAATCAACGAAATTTTGAGTCCGACGTTTAGAGGAGCATCCCTACTCCCTTGTTCCCCACCCTTAGTTTATGCAGATCAATGTTTTGAGATTTTAATATATTTTATGTATATATGTGGCTGTTGCATGCCTTTTAACTAAAAAATTTAATGCAATGCACAAAATAGTATATCGATGTGAAATGTGAGATATATCTCTTCAAACTACAATAAATTTACGTTTTAAAACTTTAGAATTGAAATTAAAAATTTGATGAGGGAAAAATATAAATTTCTATTCTTGAAATGCGATTTTGACTTTATGTTTTACAACATAATTTAATTTTATAAATAAAATAAATGATTAAAAGCATTATGTGATGTTGGGGAAATTGGTTTTACCTATTCATTTATTATTAAATGAGGTTATGTAATGCTCATTTTTTATAAATAAAATAATAGGTAAAAAGTTAATTTCTTGAAAATTAAATGTCGTAGAATCGATCTACTCACGGAGTAGATGATCATAGAATATTTGAAATCTCAAAACCGAATTTCGGTGAGTGAGAAATTAATATACGAAGTTGTAACGTTACAAACATATTTAATAGAATTAAACGTTGTGTTTGTATAATTAACTCAAGGTTAATTATCCCATATTGGAAAAATGAGGAAAGACATTAACTCCTAATTAATAGGAAGTTGTGAAGTAAATTCCAAACTATAAGGTTCTAAGGAATACTCCGATGAGCCTCACGCGTGCTCCCCGCCGAGCCTGAGCCGTGCCTGTGTCCTTGGTCCTTGATCTTGACAATTGGACTTTGAGTGGACTTAGAGCTTTGAGATTGATCTATAATATTTTGGGGACACCGAAAATGTAGTTTGATGTAAGCTTATCATCTGATAACTTATCAGTGTGATTGATAAGTGGACTTTCATGCTTAATTTGTAGAAAATCAAAAGGCATGTCGTAAGGCTTGATGAGTATGCTGATTTCGGGGCCTTCAAAATGGGAGGATTGACTCTCTATTTCAGCACATGTTTGGAGTAAATGAATATGGACAAGAGCTTGTCCAAATACGTAGACATTTCAAATTATATCAGAGTGACTCCGAAAGTTACGAGAACTAAATTTACTCTCCTATAATGGCTTTTGAATGTCATTTTATTTGGAAAACCAACATTGAAGTGGGTTGAAGCTTATAAATACACTCATGCATGCATTATGTACTTGAAAAATCCTCTGAATTTTATTGGGTTTCCTGCATGCAAGCAATTCATACACTCATCTAGTCTAGTATATTTACCAAACATCACTTTGTTTGCTGGAGCTATCGTATGCAGTGGTGCAGCTCGTACGATAGACAAAAGTCGTTTTTCCTCTTAGAATATTACGTCAAATCGTGAGCACTAGTCTGGACGTATTTGTTTTGCAGAAAAAGGTAAAGCCTTTACTCAAATTTTCCCTATTTCCATCATTTTTGTTTGTGTGGTACGAGGTCGTAAAACGGACGCTGCAAGAAGCTGTCGGAGTTGGAATTTTCAAACAACAAAGAAGACTTTGTAACTTTCTTTCATCTTTTGTATTTATTTATTTCTGTCGTAATATCTATAAGCTATCATTGGTGGACATATAAATCAACAATCGCAAAACAAATATCGACATAGAAAACGTTGATGGCACCTAGGGAAATGGTAATTTAGTAATTACTGGAGTAACTCAAAATTCTAACGCTCCAGTCCCCCTACTGTAACAATTGGAGCGGGTCAAAGCTCGAACTCTCCAGTTCCCCCCTTTCTTGCTACTACTAATAGAACTGTAATGGTCCATGATGAAAAATCCAAAAAGTTCTGGGAATAAGATTTTAAGTTGTGGCAGCTAAAAATGTTGTTCTACTTGACTACGTTGATTAACCACAGTTTATCCATCAAGATCTGCATGTTGTTGCGGAAGATGATCCAGATACTACTAAACGTGTAGCCTTTGATAAGTGGAATTAAGGAGATTATCTCTGCTGTAGCTAAATCCTTGTTGGATTGGTTGATGCACTGTTGGGACAATATGAGGATTTTGATTAGATCCTAAAACCCCTGATGATTTGCCTAAGTATAGTTAGTCAGGATTGTCTAGGTCAGAATTAGTCAGGTTAGAATAGTTTTTCTATTCATAGGTATTCAGTTCAGGGGGAACGCATTCATGACTGAAGATTGTTGGAGTCGACCCAAAGATATGTAGTCAGAGATGTACTTCCACCTGAATATCAAAGCTCGTCCTGAAGGAAGACATCTGGTCTGAAGCTGATTCCTGGAGAACCTGAAGATTCATCCTGAAGACAATCCGTAGGATTCCACTAATGATGTTCCTACTGAGTACACTAAGCATGCTCAGGTCAGGACTCACTCAGTGAAAGCAAGTGTAACCTAAGTAATCGGGATGAGTGTTAGGCTAGCTGATACTTGTAAGTCATGATAGAAAAGGGTACACATGCAATGGGAGTTAACATTTATGTTAACACCTAATAACAAAAAGAATGTCAATAGTCCTCTTATAAGAAAAATATTTATTCTGAGTAAAGAATAAAACACTCGGAGTTTAAATGTACGATGAAGGATAATGTCACATCACTTTTATAGCCGTTTGAAGGATGGCCAGTGATGCGTCGACACGTATGTACGGAGGGCTGCGCAAATTAATTATTTCTCAAAACTGCAGGCGGTGTCACAGAGCAGTTTCCCTTTTGATCATTGGGAAAGGTCAACCAAGTACAAGCTAGCCTGCACCTACCTAAAATAAAAAGGTTTTAAAAGATCTCCTCCAACGGATCTATTTTAAATCTCTCAATAAATACATTAGACCTTGTTCCCATTCAAGGTTACGAGATATTTCCAAGCTAAGAAATCTCCAAGAATCCAAGTGCTCAAAGCAAACTATAAACAACACTCTTCAAATTTATTTCCCTAGTATTGTAGTAGGATTCATACTCTGTATATTGCTTAGAGTGATAATCCTTTCCTTAGACTTGTTTTGTTAGAAGGATTATCACAAACCTAGTTGGAAACCAGAATACCAAACCCCTCAAAGTTGTGAGAAGGTTGATTAGAAGGACTGTGACTTGTAAAACACCCAGGGGTCGAATTCCTAAGAGAGGAAGGAGGCTATTCGTGCACCTTGGCACGTTAAAAGCAAGTACCTATCCTTAGTGGAGAGGATAGCTTCCTGTTAAATCAGGCCGTGGACGTAGGAGTTGGTTATCTCTGAACCACGTTAAAAATGCCACTTTGTGCTGATTTAAATACTTGTTCAGGATCATATTGTCATCATACTTAAACTGAGCATTCAACATGAGTTTTACAAATTCAGGAGAAATCAATTCTCCTAAGCATTAACCTTGTGCACCAGCCTTAACAACTACTTTCTAAGCAATTCAGAAAAATGGCTTTCAGGAACTAAAACGAGTAGAAACATAAGGGCTCACTTTTCGCACGTAACTCTAGCTTACTGAGATAGCTATCCAACTGACTAGTTTTCTAAGCGGTCAGTAGGTGGGTTATCTCTACTGAGCTTTCGAGAGCACAACACTCAGACTCAGTCTATCTGTCTCCTGACTGATCAGTCTCTGCTGCCCCTGAAGACCATCAGTTCAGTGAGTAACATCAGGATCTTCCTGAGTGAGTTTGTAAGAGTATTTTCATGAGATTTCGGCAAATCTGACATCAGTGTATTCCCCCATACACTGATTATTACTCATTTTGGGACCAACATGAACTGTATAGTGTATATGCCTCGGTTAGGTCTGCCAAAGAACTGTGGGAATCTTTGTAGAAAAAGTATAAAACTGAGGATGCTGGATCGAAGAAATTTGTAGTATCAAAATTTCTCAATTTTAAGATGGTAGATGGAAAATCTATTGTCGAACAAGTTCAGAAATTTCAGCTGATACTGCATGATATCCTGACGGAGGGTATGGTTCTTCCTGAGCATTTCAAAGTAGTTTCGGTGATAGTAAAACTCCCTCCTGCATGGAAGGACTTTAAAAAATATTTGCTACACAAGTGAAAAGAAATATCACTTGATGACTTGATCGTCAAAATCTAAATTGAAAAGAACAATTGAAAAATAGACAATAAGCTCAACAAATTTCAATCAGAGGCGAAAGCAATCTGATGGAACGAGGAAAGCCTTCCAAGAAAAGGAAAAGGCAAAATGAACAGAGCAAAAAGCCTGCTATTGAAAAAAATATCTTTAGCACTTATTGTTATAATTATGGTTTGTCTGCCCAAAGAGCACAAGAGTGCACCGAACCCCAAGAAAAAGAAAAAAGATAAAAAAGAACATAAGGGCAAGGCGAGGTCCAGTGCTAACATTGTTCAAAATCAGCTCACAGACATGGATATGTCCGCATTTATTTTTTAAGCTTACTTGGTGTATAATTCCAAGGAATAGTTTGTGGACATCGGAGCCATTTGCCATGTTTGCTGTGAAAGGAATGCTTTCTCGACATATACACCTTCTGAGGGAAAAAACATCATATAGGTAACCTAGCTACGTCTAATGTGGATGGAGTGGGTACTGTTGTACTCAAACTGACCTCTGGGAAAGAACTGAAGCTGACGGACCACAAAAACATGATCTCAGTCTCTTTACTTGTTAGTCATATGTTTAAACTTGTATTTGAGTCTGAAAAAGTTGTTCTTAGCAAATTTGGACAGTTCCTCAGTCATGGCTATCTCGACAATGGACTGTTCAAAATGAATGTAATGGTTATATGCCGTGAAGGTGAGAATAATATGAATAAAGCTTAATCATCTTCTTATGTTGTTGAGTGTTCTTCTTTATGACATTTTAGATTATTACATGTAAATTTGAAATCCATAAAGCGATTAACAAATCTTGTGTTGGTCCCTGTAAATTTATGACCTTCAAAGACAAATTTTAAACTTTTCTAAAATGAGATACTAGAACATTCAAGTACCTCTTTTAAGTTTAAAAACAATCTACAAATATTTTGGACCACAAAGGTTACAGTTGTAAACTATGAGATTTATAGCTGCAAAGTTTCAAAAACTTTTTAATAAAGCAAACACCTTGTAGATATTATCAGAGGGGTTTTCACACTTAGGAGTGTATTGTAAAACCTTTAAATGTGCAGCAGAAAAATAGTGTAAGTGTTAATGAAAAACAATATAGAAAAGTGGAGTTCACAGCTGAGTGACTAAGGAGTCTACAGCTGTAGATTCCAGTTCCTTCTGAAATACAAATGTTATGCTGTTTCAAAGCGATGATGAATGTAACAATATGAAAAGATGTAATATACAATACAATAAGTAAATAAGAAGAGTAAATAAAGATAATAAATATTATAGTGGTTCAGAGTCTATGAATAAGACCTCCTACATCCACTGTTATACCACTCACGTGTCAAATTCACTAAGACAAGATCACAAAGATCAAATACAAGTATTCCTCCCTCAGAACTAGATCTCACAAAGATTTCTAATCTAAGTAAAAGAAAAACACTTAAGCTATTCACTCAGAATACAAAAACTCATTAAGAGTTTAAAATACCTCACAAAGAGAAATCTCTATACAAATTAGAATGAAATAAAATATGTGTGAGGGAACAACAATAAAGGAATGCGATTCTCTCTAAGAAATTCTAACCAACTATCCTATGAATCATAGGGAAAATATTTTTGATGAATTCTCTCAAAGTGTATCGGCTATAGATTTGCTCAGAATGAATGGTTGACTTGCTTGAGTTGTTGTTGTTGCTTTCTTTGAATTCCTTCTCTATTTATAGTGGAAGAGATGTGTCTTATCCATTAGAAATTTAAAATTTTGAATTCTGGATAAGACTCCTCTTTCTCTTTATAAACCTTCACATGTGTGGAGTGGTAATCCTTCACACAGAATAGTACTTGTTGTACGATTTGTCTCTATCCACAAAGTCTGGTTTTGGCCTTCAAATAATCTTCATTAATTCTTCAGACTTTAGAATAAATTCATCCTTAAGTACTCCTTAGTGAGTGCAAGATTGCTTCATTAATCTGAATTATAAGGGTCTTGTTAATCTCTTGATTTGTTGATCTTGTACTTTTATCTTCCAAAGGTCTTAAAGGCTGTAGGCTTTTTTAATCTTTGCAGCTTCAACTCCTGCAATTTCCAATTCCAACTGTAGGATCAACCTTACTACTGCAAGGTCTTGTCCAACTGTAGATTTTTCAACTCTGCAGCTGTGGACTTTCCTTTTAAACTATAATTTCCTAGGATCTTTGAATTAACCTGAAATGTTAGTTTATGCACAAGTATATCTATGTTTTTCTATCATCAAAATCTACACAAAATAAGAGTTTAACAATTTCCCCCTATTTTGATGATGACAAAACAATATGCAATACATAAGTAAATATGCAGTAGCAATGAGCTATTGCTATCTAAAATAAAATCAATAGATAAAAAATCAAATAAGTAAAAAAAGAAAGCTGCATTAAATAAATACTTTAGGTATAGCTTACAGAGTTTAGATAGAATAAAAACTAAGAGGTTTTAGTGTATAATCTAATTTTGTGTCTTCATCTCCTTCTATATTGGGATCATCATCCTTCTCTTCTTCATCAGAGTTTTCAGAGTCAGGTCTGACTGGCAGCATTCCTTGAGCAATCAGCTTCTGATATCTCTCATCTTCTTCTATGTACTGAAGCATGATCCTCTGTTCATACTCATTGAAGATTTCCTCCTCCTTTTTTGATCTGAATTGCCTATTAGCAGGAGCTCTCCTTCTCTTAACATCCCTTCAATTAAGTAGGCATTGTCACCTTTATACAAGTTACCACTTTCCTTCAAATCTTTGAATTTCTGGTACTTGTCTTTCTTCAGCTTGATTTTCTTCAACACTGGATGCTTATCCTTTATAGCTTCAAATTCCTCCCATAAGATCTCAAATTGAGCCTTTGCTTCATTTCGCATCTTCTTGCTCTCAATATCTTCATCTGGTGTTAGCTCCCTTAAAGGTTGAATGTTTAAAGGCTCTAAAATCCTTTGCTCTTTCTTATTCTTTTGTTGTTCCTTCACTCTTATTTCCCATTTTCCACCAATAGGTTGATCTTGGTGCTGTGAGTGATGAGCTTTAACTGTGGGTTGCTTCATTGCAGGCTTAGAGATTGGAACTCTTATGAGTTTTCCTTGAGTGTTTTTCCTACTTTTTGTCTTCTCAGCAACTCTGGAAGGCAAGTCCTTAGACTTTACAGCTACAAATTCTTCATTCATCAATTTGCAATGCTGCTTCACATTTTCAAAATCTATTCCTCCATTTCTTCACCTTTTTTGAATTCTAACTCCTATCTCAATTGGGCTAGAGGTCTCCCTTAGAGGATTTTTTCTTAGGGGATGTTTAATGACATGGGGCTTATGTGTGGGCTGCTCATAAGGATATGTTATGTTCGAGCCTTTGAATGACTCATATACCTTAGCCTTAGCTGGCTTTTTAGACTTGGTTACCTTAAATGTAACCCAGAGCTGTGGGTAGGTTAGCTTGGGCTGTCTCGGCTGAGATGACCCAGGTTGATCTCTCCTCTGCTGATTTTGTTGAGGTTTCTTCTTCTTAGCATAGCTATGAATAGGATGCCTTTTCTGACCTTGGGTCTTCTGGGATTTAGAACTCGTCTGCTCAGCTGAAGGCTTCTGAGTCTTTTTACTCGTCTACCCAGCTGGAGACTTTTGAGTCTTTTTACTCCGTCTGCCCGTCTGGTCTAGATGCAGGCTTAACTGGCCCTTTACCCTTACGAGGATCCCTTACAGGCTCATTGTCTTTCTTCTTTTGTGGCTTAGGTTTGGGATAACCAAGACCTTTTTTTATCATGCATAGTTTGTGAGGATTCAACTATTTCAGACACGATAATTTTTACCTTAGTCAGCTGGTCCACTTTCAGCTGCAGCTGCTGTGCATTTTTAGTTATCTGTTTATTCTGTTCAAAGAGTTCATCGAACTTAGCTGTCAACAGCTTATGTTCATTACTCAAGACCAGATTTTCAGAGAGCAACCTCTCTATCAGCTTCTCATGTTCCTCATATTTTGCTGCCAAGTCAGCTGACTCTTTAGCATATGAGTAATAAGGTTGTACTAATAGCTTGGAGTTCTCTTTCTCAAATCTTATGTTTGAACTTCAACTTTCAGCTTAGAGTTCTCCTCCTTTAATAAAGAACAAAATTTTAGAAAGGATTGGAGATCAGACAACATTTTCTGTAAGTCTGACTTAATGGAATAGGTGGAAGAACAAGATATGCTTACAGAGGGTGTTGAAGATTGTACCTCTTCTACCTTAGCTATAAGGCAGAGATCTTCTTCTGATTCAAAATCAGATGAGGATGAGGATGAGCTAACTTCTTTCTTCTCTTCCTCAGCTATTGGCGCACGCTTACCAGCAAACCTCCGTTCTCCCTTCAGCCTCTTCTCTTCTCTCTCCCTTGGCGTCAGCTGGGGGCAATCATGACTGAAGTGACCTAGCTTGTTGCAAGAGAAACACACACCATCTCCTCTTCTCTTGGGACTTGGTTCCCTCATTCTTTCTGGAGACTTGTATCTTGTTTAACCCTTATTTTGAGTAGATTTTAGTGATAGCAAAATATAGATATACTTGTGTATAAACTAACATTTCAGGTTAATTCAAAGAGCTAAGGAAATTACAGTTTAAAAGGAATGTCCACAGCTGCAGAGTTGACAAACCTACAGTTGGACAAGACCTTGCAGCTGTAAAGTATAGCTAGAATTAAAGATTGCAGTAGTTGAAGATGCAAGATCAAAGAAGCCTACAGGCCTTTGAGACTGTTGGAAGATTAAAGTACAAGATCAACAAATCAAGAGATTAACAAGACCCTTATAACTCAGATTAGTAAAGAAATTTTTCACTCACTAAGGAGTACTTAAAGATGAATTTATTCTAGACTCTCGAGGATTAATGAAGATTATTTGAAGGCTAAAACTAGAGTTTGTGGATAGAGACAAATAGTACAACCAGTACAATTCTGTGTGAAGGAGGAGGACCACTTCACACATGTGAAGGTTTATAAAGAGAAAGAGGAGCCTTATCCAAAATTCAAAATTTTGAATTTCTAACGGATAAGACACACCTCTTCCACTATAAATAGAGAAGGAATTCAGTGGAAACAATAACAACAACTCGAGCAGATCAAGCTAGCATTCATACTAAGCAAATCTACCGCCAACACACTTTAAGAGTTTTCATCAGAAATATTTTCCTTGTGATTCATAGGATATGTTTTTAGGATTTCTTAGAGAGAATCACATTCATTTGTTGTTGTTCCCTCACACATTTTATATTATTCTACTTTGTGAGGTATCTTAAACTCTTCGTGAGTTTGTGTGTTATGAGTCAATAGGTTAAGTATTTTTTTTTTACTTAGATTAGAAATCTTTGTGAGATCTAGTTATGAGGGGGAAATACTTGTATTTGATCTTTGTGATCTTGGCTTAGTGAATTTGACACCTGAGTGGTGTAACAATGGATGTAGGAGGTCTTATTCATAGACTCTAAACCACTATAAACTCTACTGTCTTTATTTATTTTACTTATTTACTTATTGTTTTGTATATTGCATTTCTTCATACTGTTACTTTCATCATCGTTTTGAAACTGCATAAAATTTGTGTTGTGCAAGGAACTGGAATCTATAGCTATAGACTCCTTAGTCACTCAGCTGTGAAATCCACTCTTCCATATTGTTTTTCATTATCACTTACACTATTTTATCGCTGCTCATTTAGAGGGCTTTCAATACACTTTTAAGTGTGAAAACTCCTCTGATAATATCTACAAGGTGTTTGTTTTATTTTAGAAGTTTTTGAAACTTTGTAGCTGTAAACTTCATAGTCTACAACTGTAACTTTTGTGGTCCAAGACACTTGTAGATTGTTTTAAACTTAAAAAAGGTACTTGAAGGTTCTAATATCCCAATTTTGAAAAATTTAAAATTTATTTTTGAAGGTCTATTCACCCCCTCTAGGCCTTCACCACTTTAAAGCGACCAACATATCTGGACTCCTTCTCATATGATGGTCTCCGGCTATCAGATGACTTCTGGTATCTTTTGGAGCAATCTCCCCTACTTTTCTTCCAATGTGTTATTCTTTTGGAATTTGTGTGACATATTGTCGAACTTCTTTGATAGCAAAGCTAACTACTCTTTTAGCCTCAAGTCCTCTGGATTAGAGAACTTCTCATGGCTCTCAGTTGTAGCAGAGAAAGCTACACTTTCGCAGCTGAGGCTGATGGAATCTCATCTTCTAAGTCTTCTTCTTGTAAATCGAACTCCTGAGCTTTCAGATGAGATAAAGGTTTGTGGTAGACTCATCTTTGAGAGATTCTTGGTTTCTTTAATCACAATCACCTTGACTCTCCATCTGGGGTTAAGGGCTCTGAGAGTTTTGTTGAGGATGTTAGTAAGCCTCATATCCAGCTGATCAATAGATTCATCAGCTTTCATTTTGAATGTGTCGAACATGTGGAGGACAACTTGCAGCTTATTCTCCTTGATCTGATCTGTTCCCTCACCTATAAAAGAGAGCTTTTCCCATATCTTTTTCTTAGTCTTGCAAGTTTTAATTTTCTGTATAAACTCCTTGGATAGGGTCTCAATAATCTCTGTACTTGCTACCTGGTCCAGGTTGAACAACTTCCTCTCAGCATCTGTCAGCTCATTCTTCTTCTTTTGAGTATTGAGTTTCAAACTGATCTCAGCTTCACGCGTCTTCCCATTGATCACTGGATCCTAGAAAAATTTGATGGGACCATCTTCAAGCATGTCCAGCATACAGTCGTGGATGGCACTTAGATGGTTCTCCATTCTAAACTTCCAGTAACTGTAATCTTCAATCGAAGAACTCAGGAAATTTTCTGGTCTTTGAGCCACTCTTTTTATAAAAAGTCATTCCTGCAGGTGTGTTAATGCACGAGATAAAAAGCACACGAAATTTTGAAAAAGTGTTGGGACAATCTGAGTATTTTGATTAGATCCCAAAACCCCTGATGAATTTGCCTAAGTATAGTTGTTCATGATCAAATAGTTCAGGATAGTTAGGTTAGGAATTCAGTACAGGAGGAACTTGCTGAAGACTGAAGAATATTGGAGTCGACCCAATTTACTGAAGTCTGAAGTGTAATCCATCCTGAAGGAGTCAGTCAGTCTTGCTGAAGATTGCCTGGTCTGGAGCTGAAGATCGAAGCCTGTTAATCCGTCCTGAAGTCAATCCTGAAGTACCATTGGCTGATGTTTCTACTGAGTACACTAAGCATACTCAGGACAGATCTTAGTCAGTGAAGAGTAAGTGTAATCTATCAGGCTGTGCTGAATGCACTTAAGACCTGACTTAGGCCTTGGTTCCGTTTATCTGAACCATGTAAGTCCAAAGCAAAAAGGTTACACATACTGGGCTGAATACACATAAGACCTGACTCGGGCATTAGTTCAGATCACCTGAACTATGTAAGTCCAAAGCAAAAGGGTTATTTATGCTATGGGACAATAGACAAAGAGAATGTCAGTAAGACTCCAATAAGGCAAACATTCAGACTGAGTTATTAACAAGAGACTCAGAGTATTGAATGTACGAGGAAGGACAAATGTCTGAAAGTCAACTTGCCGTTAGAACGGAGAGCCAATGATCTTTCGACACGTATGTACGGAGTCTGCGCATCATTTAATGCGGCATTTAATGCGTCTCAGAGTTGCAGGCGATGGGACAAACTTGCCAGAATAAGCATGGCGATTAGGTCAAACATTATTTCTAGCCTGCAACCGCCCTAAAATAGGAAAGATTTGATTTGATCTCCTCCAACGGATCTATTTTGAATCTTGCCTATAAATATGGAGAGCCTTGCACCCATTCAAGGCTAACGGGAAATTTCCAAGAGAAAACTCTCAAGAATTCAAGCTCTCAAAACATACTATAAACAACACTCTGCAATTAAATTTCCCTAGTGTTGTAGTAGGATTCACTCTGTATTTGCTTAGATTGATAGCTCTAATATTTAACATTGTTTTGTATTGCTAGAGCTGTCTCAGTTGGAAACCAGAATACCAAACCATTCAGGGTGTAAGATTGGTTGGTTAGAAGGACTAGGACTTGTAAAACGCCCATGGGTCAGTTCCTAAGAGAGGAAGTTGGCTATTCTTGTCCCTTGGCACGTAAAAACCAAGTACCTATCCTCAGGGTTTTGAGGATAGCTTCCTGTTAAATCAGGTCGTGGACGTAGGAGTTGGTTATCTCCGAACCACGTTAAAAAGTCCCCTGTGTGCTGATTTACTATTCTATTCAGGATCATAACTGTCATCATAATAAACTGAACATTCTGCATTGTTTTTATCTTCAGGACTGAATCAATCATCCTGAATCTTAATACTGTGCACTCAGCCTTAATCACCAGTCTACTAAGCAAGTTCAGAGAAAATGTTTTCAGAAACTAAAACGAGTAGAACCTAAGGGCTCACTTTCCGCACGTACTCTAGCTCACTGAGATAGTAGTCCAACTGACCCGTTTCCTAGTAGTCAGTAGGTTTGTTATCTCTACTGAGCTTCCAGACACTTTACTCACACTCAGTTTATCTGACTCGTTACTGAATTGTCCCTGCTGTCCCTGTGGACCTTCAGCATACTGAGTAATTCAGGAAATCCTGACTGAGAGTGTAAGAGCATTTTTCTGAGTCTTTCAGAAAAATCTGACATCAGTGTATTCCCCCCATACACTGATTGTACTCGTTTCGGGACCAACAAAAAGGATTTTCTAGGGATCTGTCCTGATGACCACCAGAAGTTTTTCAGGCTGGTCTTTTGGACACATAGTTCTGATACCACTTGTTAGTCCCTTAAACAGGTTTTATGGGAAAAGGCTTTACAAGTCTAGAAGGGGGGTTTAATATACTTGTTAGGGAACTTAAAACATTTGGATTTTAAGCCTTTTAAGAAATCAGCAGACTTCCCGAAGGTCGTCTGATTTTCAAACCAACAGAAAACCTGTTGAGTGCGCTGTGTAGCCAAACAGAATTCTAATGCAAAAATTGAATATTGTTCTAAGTGCTTAGACACTTATCATAACATTCTGGTGGAAGAATATAACTGCCTAGATCCTAAGTAGACAAAACTCTCGATAGTTTCTAGGTACTGTGTTCCACACTATGAAATGTCTTATGCCTCCTCTAGTTATAGACGTGTAAATTAGCATCCACACTAAACTAGGGGCTGGGATTTCAGCCTCCAAAGGTAACTCCTCATAACTTCCCTCCATGATGTAATTTCCATGTTAGTGGGGTAATTGCCTACTCAAGTATTGGTGGTCCCTTAAACAGGTTTCATGGGAAAAGGCTTTATAAGCCTAGAAGGGGGGAGGTTGAATAGACATGTTAGGGCACTTAAAACTTTTTGAATTTAGGTCTTTTAAGAAATCAGCAAACTTCCCTAAGGTCGTCTAATTTTCAAACCAATAGAAAACCTGTTGACTGTGCTGTGTATTTTCGTTCAGAAATATTTTAGAATAAATCCTATATAAATGAATATGCGCAAGCAATATAAAGCAAATAAATAAGAATAGGAGACATGAGATTTATAGTGGTTCGAAGCAAGTCCTACATCCACTCTCCATAATGCAACTTGAATTGTGGGTCAATCCACTAACTCTCTTACTTTCGGACTTGAGAGAAAACTCTCTTACAATAGTTAGTGCAACCGTTGCAACTAACTTACATGCTTTTCTAAAACCTTACAATTGACGAACGTTTAAGTGACAGTATGTTTGGAGTTACAGAGAAATTTCAGCAGCTTGCAAAGTTAAAATCGCATAAAGATGTTGTTGAAATCTTCTCTTATACTCCTCTTTATAGGGTTCAAATAATAGCCGTTGGAGTTGACTAAGATTTGAATCACCTATAAATTTGGGATCAATCAATCATGGTGATTGATTGATCTAGGGGTGGAGCAAATATAAAAAATACCGGTATACCGTACTTATCATACCGAAAAATACCAAATTTATCGAAAATTTTGGTATACCGAAAATTTCGGTACGGTATGATACCATACCGATATTTTCGGTACGGTATCGGTATAGAATTTTAAAATTTTCGGTATACCGGTATATACCGAAATACCAAAATATTTTTGGTATAAACCGGTATACCGAAAATATTTCGGTATACCGAAAATATTTTGGTATCTCGGTATACCGGTATATACCATTTTGGTAATTTAATATTAAATTTATTTTTATTTAATTAAAATTATACTTCAATTATTTCGGTATGGACAGGTATGGCGGTATATACCGGTATGGGCGGTATACCGACATAGTTGGTATTTCGGTATAGATCGATATGTATCAAAATATCGGTACGGTACGGTATATCAAAATTTTCGGTACGGTATGCGGTATGCATTTTTGGTATACCGAAATCTGGTATACTGATAATTTCGGTACGGTATCGGTATGCAAAAATGCATACCGAAAATTTCGGTACGGTACAGTATGGTACGGTATGCCACCCCTAGATTGATCTTGGTCTTGATCTCTGGAGTCTTCTTTCCTTGAATGACCTGATCTTCAATTCAAGTTTGTCCCCATGACTTGATTATCGTTAATGCGGACGAATCCTCGAATCAGCAGCTCAAACGTCCTCAGCTGATCTGGGGGGACATCAGCTGATCTTGTCTAGCTTGTCCTTGTTTGACTGCATACGGCTCTTCAGCTTGTCTTCAGACTTTAGATGGGTTCTTCTTCACTTGTCTTTGAGTTCAGCTTCGTCTTCTACATGTCAGCTGACCCGATTTTCTATCTTCAAGGAATTGACTAAGTCTTTAAGTAAGCTTAGCTAATCTTCTTCTCCACAAGCATCTTTAGATCTTCTAGGTTGCAAAGGTTCCCCCTTACAATAACCTATATAATCCTAGTCTATTGATCAGCTGACTAACAGGTTCAACTGGTCCTATTACAAGTTGAGTTAGTTTTCATATCATCAAAACACTAACATAATATCCTAACGGGTATCAACCACTTGACGTGTAAGTTGATTCTGAAATTCCTCACGTCTTCAACATCCATACCTAGGCAAATATCACATCAAAAAATTATCTTGAGTTTAAGTTAGTCGAAAGGGAAAATTCTGATATTGCCAGAAATATTGGAAACACAAGTCACAATATTTTGTCAACATCAACAAGGTACGTGCACCTGTTATGCTCTACTAGTCAACTAGTTCATTACAAAGTTATTCCAAGAAGTCTTCCCATTATAAATGATAGTTTTTTTATGTGGGTATTGAATGATATTAATTATGCCCTAAATTATGCATAATAACTATAATTCCTCAGTAAGATGCTCATGATCACAAGCAATGATCTTGTTCCTAAGGGTGAAGCTCCGATATTGAGTGCCTTCTATCAAACAGTACACAGACCCTCTAATCATTTGTTTTATTCCTTGGGAGAAGCTCCGATATTGAGTGCCTTCTATCTCATCAAGGTGCCACCATTGGATTGCCATCATCATAACAAAAAAATGCTTCCTTTTGCTGTTCGCTCAACCACATCGCCATAATTGCCCCAATTGGACTCCAATAGTGAAATCAGAGCCATGACGTCCATCATTACGCATAAGCAATCGAGTTTTCGCTCCACCACAAAGCATCTCCTTATTACTCATTAAAGTTGAAGAAATAAAATAAGATAGTAGCAGTGAGGATAAATTAAAAGATATAAAAATTTACGGATTTGGGTCAAAGTTGTTGAAGTAGAGGCAGAGGACAACTCCTAAATGGCAATGAGGAGAAAGTTCCATTAGGTTGATGGAAATTGAGATGTAGAGCAGTGCAGCTTTTGAAATGGAAATCAGAGACAAAATCCCATGGCTGCACAACTCGCGCGACGATTTAACGAATGTAACCCTTGAGAGAAGGGGGGGAGAGTGGGAGTTGATAGTTCAAATCGAGATGAAAAAGTTGTAAGAAATTAAATCATATATATATAAAAGGAGAAGTCTTTGTCTGTGGAGCTGACACGTGTGCTTTTTCCTCCCTCCACAATCTGCCATGTGTTTGCCATGAAAAAACTGTTAGAAAAAAAAAAAACTTATGCTTGAGAACATTAATTAATGTCGCTTCCTCTCCATCCCTTAACAAAAAAACTACTACATTTGTTGGAAAAAAACCCTTCTGCTTGAGAACTTTAATTCCTCACGCTTCCTCTCCCCCCCACTTAAAAAAAACTATTTAAAAAAATCTTCTGCTTGAGAATATTAATTCCTCCCGCTTCATTTTTCCCCCTTAATAAAAAAACTGCTACCTTTGTTGAAAAAAACCTTCTGGTTGAGACCTTTAATTCTTCCCACTTCCTCTCCTCCCCTTAAAAAAATTGCCACCTTTAAAAATATAATTGTTATAACTCTCGCCCCCACCTACATTTTTAGTTCTCTTATTAATATGTTGTTGGAAAAAGATGATTTTATGTCGAAGGATAATACAACTGTAAAGGTAAAAGAAAAGGGATACAAATGGGGAAAAATAATTACACGGAAATAAACAAAATTACAAAAGAAATAAAAACTTCCGTCGAGTCGAGGAGACCTCTTCCCGCAAATCGAATATTCCCTGGTCGTGCTCGTCCGTTTGGAATAGCGCTCCCAAAGGTAAAACGATGTTACGTCTTCATGTGTGCAGCACCGCAGGACTTGAAGTTCCGGCGAACAGAAGGATGTTAGGACTGAACTGGACTTAGAAACTATATGCAGAAAATCAGACTGAGAGAAAAGTGTGTTGTGTGTGTTCCTGAATGAAATGAGGACACCTATTTATAGGTGAACCTCCACTCGTAACGGGGGAAAAACGTGTCATTATTAATGCTGATGGATGGTTTTTTCAGGAAGGTCAGCAATGGAGAATTGATTTGCAATCAATCCGGTTGACCTCCCATATAAGGAACCCTTTTTTCAGGAAGATCAACAATGGGGAATTGATTTGCAATCAATCCGGTTGACCTGCCATAAACGGAACTCTAGCAGGTTTTATGCTGATACGAGTCAGAGCTGAGTCAGTATAGGTTCAACGAACCTAGCCATTGCTGAGTCATCTATACATCAACTTTAGATTCATCGAATTTGTACTCTTACGAAATCAACTTTCGGTATGGGCTTGATCCATTACCGAATTAACTAGGCTGAACCACAAAACTTTTGTGTTCTAAAAAATTAGATGGACACCAGGCCCAAGGCCCAAGTACACCCAAAGTCAATCCAAAGTCCAATTGCCAATTAGTACGGGCTCGGGCTCGGGCTCGGCTCGGCTCGGGGCGCGCGTGTGTGTGTGGCCATTTTGATTGCCAATCAATCAACTATAGTTTGACTAGCTTCATTGATTTCTTACTAATATTATGTATATTAGTCTTCTCGTTTTCCAATGTGGGATGAGAATTAATTACATAATTAATTCTCTCCCTAATTCAAAGTTTTAAACTTTGATTTGTTGACTCAATTTTTCACTCACCATTAATTGGTTTTGTGAGTATTAATACACTAAATTCATCTACTCCGAGAGTAGAACACACCCGTATTAATTAACTTTTGAGAAATTAATTTTATTCTCTTCAATTTATTGGTCAAACAATACAAATTAATATATTTAATATTAAATATTCCAGCATATGTTTTATTATGTTTGATTGTAATGGAAAATCCTAATAGAAGCACACTGCTACTAAAAACTCTCGCACAGGTGAATTATTTTCTTTTCTATGATGTTTTCCTTTTACCCCATTTTCTAGGTTTTAAAGTTGAATTATTATTCTTACTATGTTGTATATTTGTTGCAGCTTACTGTGACACAATACAATCTCTACGTCCTTTCTTATTCTCACGTTTTTGTCCGTTTAGGCCATGGACACCCTTTGGATTCATAAGTGTTAAATATCCAATGATATTTAAAGCGGCCTCTCACTTCAAACTTAAATAGGTGAAACCCTCTTGAGTATCCCGTAATACTCCATCCTTACTAGGATTTAGGATTCATTAAAAGTCATCAGACTTAACCTACACCACCAACGGGTTCTATACTTGGTGTACTATCTTCTAAGGAATGGTCAGATTACCAAGCATTTCGTCTAACTTCCATAGCTTAGTTTTCCCATTAAACCAAGATCTTGGGATCTCCAGTCAACTTGGTCAGGTTACCACTGCTTTAGTATGTTCGGTGGATTTAAGACCCATTCCTTCTGACAGTTTGGACATTTGATCTCGATTTATACTCTTTTTTAGAGGATCCGCTAGATTATCCTTAGACCTAATATAGTCTATGGATATTATACCACTCGAGATCAACTATCTAACGGTGTTATGTCATTGACGAATGTGTCTAGACTTTCCGTTATACATATCATTCTGAGCCCTACCAATTGCGGCTTGACTGTCACAATGTACCATTATAGTGGGTACTGGTTTATTCCAACATGGAATATCTTCAAGGAAGTTTCGAAGCCACTCAACTTCTTCACCAGCTTTATCTAAAGCTATGAACTCAGATTCCATGATGGATCGGGCTATACACATTTATTTTGTAGATCTCCAGGACACAACAGCTCCTCCTATAGTGAAGATATATCCACTAGTTGAGAAAGACTCTTTGCTGTCTAAGATCCACTTGTCATCACTGTACCCTTCGAGTACAGCTGGATACATGGTGCACTGTAGTCCAAAGTTTAGAGTGTACTTTAAGTACCTCAAAACTATTCTCAGAGCTATCCAATGCTCGTGACTTGGATTGCTCGTGAATCTACTAAGTTTATTCATGGCAAATGCTGTATCAGGATGCGCACAATTTGAAATGTACATAATGCTCCCAATGACTCTAGCATATTCTTGTTGAGCTACAACTTCACCATTGTTTTTCTTCAAGTGAACATTCACTTCCAATGGTGTTTTAGCTGGTGGATCATCAAAGGCATTGAATTTCTTTAACACTTTCTCCACATAATGAGATTGTGTTAAGGATATTCCATTTGATGTCCTACTGATTTTGATTCCTAAAATCACGTCAGCTACACCCATGTCTTTCATTCGAAGTTTCGTCCTAACATGTTCTTTGTTTTACAAAGAAGATCATGATCATTGCTCATGATTAACATGTCATCAACATAAAGACACAATATGACAAATCCTTTTTGTGTATTCTTCACATATACACATTTGTCACACTCATTTATACAAAAGCCATTTGACAACATTGTATTGTCAAATTTCAAATGCCATTGCTTCGGAGCTTGTTTAAGTCCATACAATGACTTCACAAGCTTGCACACCTTTTTCTCATTTCCAGGTGCTATAAAGCCTTCTGGTTGATCCATGTAGATTTCTGCATCCATCTCACTGTTGAGAAATACAGTCTTAACATCTATTTGGTGAATCTCGAGATTGTACAAAGAAACAATCGCGATTAACACCCAAATGGATGTAATTCTTGTTACTGGTGAATAGGTATAAAAGAAATCATACCCTTCTATTTGTTTGAACCCTTTTGCGACTAAGCGTACTTTATATTTATCAATCGACCCATTTGCTTTATACTTTCTTTAAGGATCCATTTGCATCCTAAGGTCTTACAACCTTGTGGGAGATCAACAAATTCCCATGTATAGTTTTGCAGAATGGAGTCAATTTCACTATTTATCGCCTATTGCTAGAGTGGAGCATCTGGTCTTGAAAGAACATCTTTGATATTCTTTGGTTCATCCTCCAACACGAATGTAATGAAGTCAGGACCAAATGTTTTAGCTATCTTTGCTCTTTTGCTATGTCTCAACTCCTCATTTTCCTGATAGAAGGACCAGCTTCATCATCAACCTCCTCTTCACGAGGTCTTTTAGTTGAGATCTTATCTTCCTTAGTTTTACGCGGAAAGATATTCTCGAAAAATACTGCATTTCTCGATACCATAAATGTTCCTTCACTCATATCAGGAACTTCTGATCTATGAATTAGGAATCTATATGCACTACTGTTTAATGCATAACCTACAAAGATACAGTCCACTATTTTTGGTCCAATCTTAACTTGCTTGGGTAGTGGCACTTCTACCTTTGCTAAACACCCCCACACTTTGAGGTATCTATACGATGGTTTCCGCCCTGTTCACAATTAATAAGGAGTAGTGTCCTTACTTTTGTGTGGAATTTTGTTTAATATGTGGTTAGCCTATAAAACAGCTTCGCCCCACATATTTTGCGATAAACCAGAGCTGATCAACATTGAGTTCATCATCTCTTTTAGTGTTCGGTTCTTGCATTCCGCAACACTATTTGATTGAGGTGAATAGGGAGTAGTTGTTTGATGTATGATACCAGAATCGGAACATATCTTTTCAAATGGTGCTACATATTCCCCACTTCTATCACTACGAACCATTTTGATTCGTTTGCTTAACTGGTTTTCCACTTCATTTTTTATAGTTTAAAAGCATTCAATGCTTCATCCTTACTATGAAAAAGATAAACGTGACAGAACCTAATACAATCATCTATGAACGTGATGAAGTACTTGTTTTCACCTCTAGTTTGAACAAATTTTAAGTCACACACATCAGTGTGTATTAAGTCTAGAGGTTCAGTGTTTCTTTCTATTGACGAAAAGAGTAATTTTGTTATTTTAGCTTCTACACATATTTCACATCTTTGGTTTGTTTCAACATTTTTAATGTCAAGTAAATTTAAATTTACTAAACATTTTATGGACTTTAGATTTACATGTCCTAATCTACAATGTCATAAATTAGAGCACTCAACAATATAAGATGAAGTAGAATATTCTTTATTCTTATCAATATTTTTCCCCTTGGGGAGTACAACCATAGCGCTCATCTTAAACAAACCATCGTGGAGATAGCCACGACCTAAGTACACAAAATAGTTGCTAAGAACAACCCTATTCGATTCGAAAATAAGTTTGAAATTATTCTTTACAAGTAGAGATCCAGAGATCAAATTCTTGCGTATGTCAGGGACATGAAATACCTCTCGGAGAATGAGGTTCTTGTCAGTGGTCATCTTCAGAATAACGTTGCCAACCCCAGCCACCTCAGACGTGGCTTAATTTTCCTTGTGCAGCTTTCTCCCACAGCAGGTTCATAGGTCGAGAAAGCATTCCTGTCAGAACAGACATGACAGGTGGCTCCAGTATCAATGAACCATTCCTTCGGGTTGTCCACCAGATTCACTTCAGTGATCACATCAGCTAGATCATCTTCAGTGATGTCCATTTGGGCCACATTTGCCCTTGATTGTTTCCCCTTGTTGTTTTCTTTCTTTCGGGCTCTACAGTCTTTGGCCATGTGGTTTGGTTTTCCGCAGTTGTAACAATCACCATTGAATTTGGATTTTGTTCCAACTGGTTTCTTCCCCTTGTCATTTGCTAGTCTTTTTCTCTTATTTGTTTCCATTAGGTTGGCTTTGGCTGCATCAATATTTTTGGTTCTTACCAAGCCGCCTTCATATATTTGAAGCTTTCCAATGACTTCTTGTAAAGTCATACTTTTCTTCTTGAGCTTCAAGTGACTTTGGAAATCTCTCCAACTAGGAGGCAATTTCTCAATAACTGTAGCTGCTTGAAAAACATCTGGCAGTGCCATTCCTTCTGCAGCAATGTCGTGCAAAATTAGTTGAAAGTCCTGCACTTGTTCAACAACAGAATTAGAGTCTATCATTATGAAGTTTAGGAACTTCCCAACCAGGTACTTCTTAGTACCAGCATCATCAACCACATACTTGGCTTCTAGGGAATTCCATAATTCCTTAGCCGTGGTGATCTTCTGATAGAAGTTATATAAACCATCTACCAGTCCGCCCAGAATATAATTTCGGCATAGAAAGTCAAAATGCCACCATTGGCTTCTGACAGTTTCGTTTTGCGGATTGTTCCCAACGACCGCAGGTGGATCCTCAGTGAGAAATCTCGCCAAACTCAAAATTGTGAGGTAAAACAACATTTTTTGCTGCCAACTCTTAAAGTTTTTGCCTGAAAACTTCTCGGGTCTTTCACTATGGACCACAATTGGTCTTGCATCAGGAAAAGGGAAGGGGCCACCACTGTGTGAGAAGAAGGTGGTCAAACTTGGACCGTTACAGGGGGGAATAGGGGCAGTGGTGGCAGGGGGAGGGTTTGAAGAACCGCCGACAGGAAGTTCAACAGGGGGATTAGAAGTATTATCACTACTTGACATTTTTAAAAAAAAATGTTGTTCGCTTTGCGATTGTTGGAAAAAAATGATTTTATGTCGAAGGATAATACAACTTTAAAGGTAAAAGAAAAGGGATACAAATGGGAAGAACAATTACACAAAAATAAACAAAATTACAAAAGAAATAAAAACTTCTGTCGAGTCGTGGAGATATCTTCCCGCAAAGCGAATATTTCCCGGTGGTGCTTGTCGGTTTGGAATAGCACTCCCAAAGGTAAAACGACGTTACGTCTTGAAGTGTGTAGCACCGCAGGACTTGAAGTTCCGACGAACAGAAGGACATTTGAACTGAACTGCACTTAGAAACTATATGCAGAAAATCGGACTAAGAGAGAGTGTGTTGTGTGTGTTCCTGAATGAAATGAGGACACCTATTTATAGGTGAACCTCCACTCGTAACGGGGGAAAAACGTGTCAGCATTAATGCTGATGGACAGTTTTTTTAGGAAGGTCAACAATGGGGAATTGATTTGCAATCAATCCGGTTGACCTCCCATAAACGAAACCCTTTTTTCAGGAAGGTCAGCAATGGGGAATTGATTTGCAATCAATCCGGTTGACCTGCCATAAATGGAACTCTTGCACATTTTATGCTGATACGAGTCAGAGCTGAGTCAGCTTAGGTTCAACGAACCTGACCATTGCTGAGTCATCCATACATCAGTTTTAGATTCATCGAATCTGTACTCTTACGAAGACAACTTTCGGTGTGGGCTTGACCCATTACCGAATTAACTGCGCTGAACCACAAAACTTTTGTGTTCTAAAAAATTAGATGGACACCAGGCCCAAGGCCCAAGTACACCCAAAGTCCAATTGCCAAGATCCATGGCCACAGGCTCGAGCTTGGATCGGCGCACGCGTGTGGCCATTTTGATTGCCAATCAATCAACTATAGTTTGACTAGTTTCATTAACTTCTTACTAATATTATGTATATTAGTCTTCTCGTTTCCCAATGTGGGATGAGAATTAATTACATAATTAATTTTCTCCCTAATTCAAAGTTTTAAACTTTGATTTGTTGACTCAATTTCTCACTCACCATTAATTGGTTTTGTGAGTATTAATACACTAAATTCATCTACTCTGAGAGTGAACACACCCGTATCAATTAACTTTCGAGAAATTAATTTTATTCTCTTCAATTTATTGGTCAAACAATACCAATTAATATATTTAATTATAGATATTCCAATATATGTTTTATTATGTTTGATTGTAATGAAAAATCATAATAGAAGCACACTGCTACTAAAAACTCTCGCACAAATGAATTATTTTATTTTCTGTGATGTTTTCCTTTTACCCCATTTTCTGGGTTTTAAAGTTGAATTATTATTCTTACTGTGTTGTATATTTGTTGCAGCTTGCAGAAGACGAGAGAATCTGAGCTTGAGTTCATTTCAAGGTAATATTGCATGAATTCAAGAACATGCTACCACCCTGATTTCTTTTGTGTTTCTGCAATTTTTTTTTTAAAATAACCTTTTCTTGGTCTGGATATTTTACGTGGTGATTTACCTGCAACTTGACCCTATAAGTTAGTAATAGTGCTTGGGTAATGAAACTTCCGTGCTATTGGATTATTCACTAGTGCATGGAAATTCAGATTTACTGGAGTATATATTGGTGCGATCAAATATTGATACTCTGGTACTTTATTGAAACTTCCACAAATGATTATTAGTTCATATTTTTCATTTTCCACTATATAATATCCTATTAATTTTAAAAAGTCCAATTATTTTAATAATATCCCATTAGTTTTGTACTTACAGATTTTAGCAAGGTCCGATTATTATATTGTTTCAATATAAAAATATATATACTCACCCAATCTGACATTGACCATTGATTTTAAAACATATCATTCGTATCCGTACATAGAAAGTGAAAGGATTTTAAAACATATCATACATATATGTTCTTTCCCTTTTCCATCCTTAACGTCTACATAATTACTTTCTCTTTGTGTTTCTATTTGCAGATCTTCAATAACAAATGATGTTTGTGAGGCTAACAAATCTACTACATCCTATATATATTTACATGATCTCGACGACAATAGCAATTCAATGTGTATTGTTGTTCGGCTGTTGCGCACATGGGAGGCTCACAACTTCAAATGAAATAATGAACTAATGAGCGTCGACATTCAATTCCTAGATGAAAAGGTGATTTTCTATTCTTTGTGTCTCTAACATTTAGATTCAATATCAAGTTAAACATTTTTTTCCTTATATTCAATTTTTTAAAACTACACAATTCAAGTATAATTTACAATTTTGTTTTTGTTTTAATATCTTTTTAATTTCTTCAAAAATAAAAAATCTATAAAAATATAGTTATAGGACAGAAATTAAAATTTGGCTTGTATGATTTGCAAGTTGATTAATAGTAATATCTTAAAAGTCTAATTTTTATATGTGACTTACAACTTTATTGTCTTCCATGGCAAAAAATTTCATTAAACATTGTTGTTTTTTCCTGTGCTACTATTTTTTGGCGGAATAGGGTTACTCTTTGGTGATTTTCTCTGTTTTCATCCCTTAATTTTTTAATTTTTTCGTTTAGTATGCATAATTTTTTTTTTCCTGTGCTACTTCTTTTTGGCAGAATAGGTTTTCTCTATTTTCATCCCTTATTTTTCTTCTTTTTTTGTTTTTTTTGTATGCATAATTATTTTGATCTTCAGGGGATTCAAAGGTTAGGCTCTAAAGTTATCACCTTTAATCGCTCTTGCATGTTTATATTTCAAAACTGACATGTAGGTTTATAACCATTTTACAATCATGTCATTCAAGGATCTCTTCCTCAACATCTGCTTCATAAATTCAAAGATAGTTTAACGGAGGGTCGTATATTCCTTATAAGTGCCTTTGATGTTTCAAGATCTAGGATCGATTATAAAGTAACAAACCACCCCTTAATAGTATGTTTCACATATGGAACCAAAATGGTAGAGGTTGATGATGATCTACATGATATCTGTCCTGAATTTTTCCAACTTTATGGCCATAAAGCATTACTACCTTTAATTGACAAAACAAAGTTTTTGCCATGTTATTTTTAAACATATATGCATGTTCTAAATGTTATCCTTTCTAATTTTTATCACCTCTTTTTCCCTTCATTTTATGATAAAAAAGTCTTTTGTATTTAATTTTTTTAAACTATGTTTTAACATTTAACATGTAATTGGAATTCTCTACAAAGTTGATAAATATGGCCTTCTTGGAAAAAACATAAAAAAAGATTGACAATGTTCTCCTACTTGGAAAAGTAAACTCATCTTAACCCCAAAATTATAATGCAATCTTTTTCTTTTGACAACAATTATAAATTCTCTCTAACGCCTTTGGAGTGCAGAGACGTCAAAATACGTCTTATAGTTTGGGATAATTTAACAATTTCTATTGGAGAGATTTTGTCAAAGACAAATGAAAAAACTATAGTTATAATTGCAACAAGTGTCCTTCCCAAGACGTTTGCAGGTAGGGATTAGATCAATATGTTTTATATTTATTTAATTTTTCTTCATTTTAGCATTTAATTAACAATTTTAAAAAATAATATTTAACTCCCATCTTTCCTACCCCACCCCCGATCAGGAAGTCTTTATCTAAATGGTTCATCGGCTACTAAAATCTACATTAATCCTAACTTTGAGAAAGCCCGATCTTTCCTTAAAAGGTATTAAAAAATCTTCAAAAATCTATTTTATCCAATTCTAACTCGGTATATAAGTAATGATTTATAATTGTCAAAATAGATGCATCCATAATATTGTGGATGAATAAATATCTGAAACCGTATAATTTGATTGCTACAAAATTAAAATATATCATGCTTTCGGCATTGACTTCAAAAAAGATGAAAGCAGTAACCCTATTGCCAAGGTCCATAGTATTGCGGAAATATTGACTTTTGTATCAACAGAAAAAAAGCTGGTATGCGACCCCTTTTGAAAAAAGAGCTTTTTTGAAAGCAAAATCATGTTAGTTGAATATTTTCTAAATTCTCATTTTTCAAGTTTAAGATTTTTGTTCATTCGGCAACATTTCATAAGGTAGGCACAATTATTTGGTTATTAGAAGCAAATGTATCTGCATGAAGGTCCCCAATAAATTTATGCATATTGTTTGGAATTTCTATAGTGTTATGCATGTTGTTTTATGAATTAGTATCTAATGCATGTAGTAAGTAATAAACTAATGTAGAACGTCATATTTGTTTTTTAATCTTACTGATATCCATGAGCTATGAAAACTCGAATATGTGGCAGTGTGTTATTTTTGAAGATGGGTAAATTAAGATAAATGATTATGGATATATATTTATTCTTTTAATTATCTTTGCAAGGACAAGGAATTCATTTGCAAGACTAAGATTACGGAGGTGATATTACGTAATGGATGGAACTTCATTTCTTGCTCAAACTGCTTTCGCAAAATGGAAAAAAACCCGAACATCCCTGACTTGTAACTATTGCAAGGATACACAAGCAGTTGGTGTGTTAAGGTAATTCAAACACAAAAAATAAAACATTAAAGGGCTAGTATTTTTTAAACTATCAGTCCCTTACTATTTTATTGATTGATTAGGGTCATAATTGCATCTTTTTGCATCCATTTCTATATGGTTTTGATGTGCTTATGTTCATATTTGACCCTAATATGGTATAAATTGTGCTATTAACCCTTTTTGGCTAGGAAGTTATGTTTATATGTAAAAAGGAGCAAAACGAGGAAGAAACGAGAAAAGTCCTAAATTCTTGAGTTAAGCCAATTGGTGCAAATAATATACCATGTTGAAGAGCTCGAAGAGAGGGTCGCAATCAATCGGAGTCCTAGAACTCAAGATATGATGAAAACGAAGAGAGTCGAGCATGACCCGAGCTAAGGAGTGGGATTGGCAAGGAGCCTTCTTAGATCGGCAGCACATCAAAGGAGATCGCGCACCAGATCTCTAGAGCAGCAGCCAGGGGCTCGCGCGAGCTGTCGCGTGATCAAGATCGGCAGGTAGCACGCTCAGGTTCGGCAGTTGGTGAAAGCGCACGGACTCGCTGTCGATCACACTCGGCAGCGCACATGTTGAAGCTCGACACCTCAAAGCTCGCACGACCTTAGCTGCCGATCACGATCAACAGCCATCAAGTTCACGTTCGGTAGCAGTTCAAAATCTCCGAAATTTCAGGGCTATTCTCATCTTTTCGCGTGTTTAACGAAGAGCATATTGGACCAAGCATTGTGGGCACTATAAATACTCAAGGACCAGATTCTCAAAGCCATCTTCCTCATTAATTAGTTCTTAGATTAGTTTATAGAGAGGTTAGAGGTAGTTTCCAAGTTGGGTTAGTGTAGATTTCATACTTCTCTCTACAATTACTTTTGATCCATCCATTGGATCTTTAATCTGTTTGTTCCATTAGATTAGTCTCGTTATTAGCTTTGATTCTACAGTTCATTTTATGATTTTGAGCTTTGGATCATGAGATAGATTTTCAAGGTTTGATGCTTGTATTTCCATTCATCTACATTTGGTAAGTTTTCCTTTAATTCTCTTGTTTCAATTCATAATCATGATAGTTAGATTGTTAATTGTTGATTTCCAATTCCAATTAGCCATGAGCTAATATCCTTGTTGGATGGTTGTATGAATACTATGGTGAATTTAGGCTCTTGTTAATCCTATGCATGAATTAGTGATCTTGTTGAATTAGTTCTCTTATTAATGACTTGTATGAATGCTTGAGATGTTTAATTGGATTGTATGGCTTATATGTTTTAGCAATGAAATGAGAATTGAGCTATAAGAACTTTATGCATGCCAAGTGTTTGATAAATTGTTAGTATGACCAATGAGAATTGCATATTAGTCTAGACCTCTTAATTAGAGTGTTGGGACTTGTAGAGAGATCTAGACATCCAATAGAGCCCTAACTTGTGTTGTAGAGAGATCTAGACACTAGTTAGCTTGACTAAGACACCAATAGATCTTTTGCATGCTAGGATGGATAGGATACTAGAGGAACCATAGTAGGATTACTTCCATGTACACTTCACACTTGCTCACTTCTAAGAGGTGATAGTTAGGATACTATTTCTTGCTTGATTTAGTTGATAGAAACCATGATTGTTTTCTTGCTTTCCTAGCTATTAGCCTTTGTAGACATTCTATACTTGCTTGATATCGCACCGTTTCCCTGTGTTCGATATTTAACTTGGTTAACTTGCAACGACAACAACGACCACGTTCACTTGCGTGGAAATCTTACACGATTTTGACAAACATTGCTCTACAGATTTCAGATTGAAGTGGGTGTTAATGATGGTAGTGACTCTATGATTTGTGTCCATTTTCATATCATATTTAATGCATTTATTGTATTATTTATCATGATTGAAAGTTATATTTGATTGATTAACTCTCATTTTTGTGTTTCTCATTGTTTTGGCTAGAAAAGTTTAATTTGTAGGTGTTAGGAGGAAGAAAATGAAGTTTTTGAAGGAAGTGGAAAAATGTGCATGCACGACCCATGCTTAAAGGCCAAACCGTGCTTGTGTTATTTGAGTCAGAGTGAGTTGACTCGCTGAGTTGACCGAGTTCACCCTGAGTTAACCTCGAGTTGACTCGGCAGAGGGGTAAAAATGCAAATTTTTCAGGATTTTAATTGTAAATTCATTTCTTAAACCCTAGTCCCCCACTATATATACTTGAATTTTTCAGATTTTAGAGGAGTGAGATAAGGGCTTCAACACCACACAAGAGGGGGAGCTCCCCTCCACCACTCTCTACACACACTAATACACATAGTAGCTAGGGTTTACAATTTTCTTTGTTTATTTCTATTAGAATTCAAGGGATTGTTGCATTTCAAGTTGTATTGACACTCTAGAGGTGATCTCTACCCTTTATATTTAATTTTAGTGGTTTAATTTCTATGTTCTTGGTTTATTATTTTGGTATTGAATTGGGTTTGATGTTGTTATCCATGAGTTTGATGTTTTTAGCTATGGGCTAATTGTTTCTTGCTTTGGGTGTTTGAATTATGATGGAGATTGATGTGTTTGTGTTTTGATTAACTTGATTTTGCTATGGATTTGGTGATTTGATTTTCTTAATGAGTTTTCCTTGATTTAATTGATCTATTTGATTGAGTATTCCATGATTGATGATTACATGTTGCAACTAGGGTTGGGTATGTGGTTAATTGGTCATGTGAAGAAAGGTTGGGTAATTGATTAGATTTAATTAGTTATTTATTGACCCGAGAGGGGGTAGATCGCTTAGAATTACCATTAAGGAACATTAGATGCTTTGATTGTGAATTAGGGTGTTTAGTGAAGGGGGAAACTTGGGACGGTATCTGTGCGAACCTCCTAGCGTTCACTATCCTAGGAGTCGTTTGTAGTTAATTAGGTGCTAGTTAACTAGAATTGATCACCCAAGCCTCAAAAGGGATCGGTCTTCATTTGCTTAGTGGTAGCCCTTATCAACACCCAATGAAATAACAATTGATAGGTAATTAGGACATGAGTTACATTAATTGAAATCATAAGGATAACACCCGAGGCATTTCATCTTTCTTGCACTTTCACATTGGAAGTTAGTTGGTAATTTTTATTTGCTTTCTAGTTTAATTGTTGCTTGTTTTTATTTCTTGCAAACCCGGACTCGTCACTATAGTATCATGCCGACACATAGCCTTGGGGCTCCACTACACTCCTAAATCCTAGGTCGATAACTACTTGGTCGTATACTTGCTCTACTACAATTATCCATCCGCTTTTGGGTAGATTTGCTTGAGTTCATACATGTGCAAAAATACAAAAAAGTCAATGGCGCCGTTGCCGGGGATTTAGTTGAGTGTCCTTTGGTGGGACTTATGGTTAGTTGAGTGGTGCTACTAGTGATATTTTTATTTGCTTTCTTTTTCTTTGGTTTTATTTTCTTTGTGTGAATTTGATATTTGTCTCTCTCTTGTAGGAGTGAACTTGAAGAAGATGGATGGATTAAACCCCTACTCGTGGAATCAAAGTCTCAATCATGACATGGTTTATCCTTCATATACATATCCTCCTCCACAATACCCATATCCCTATACCTCATATCCTTATCCTTACTCTTATCCCTACCCTCACCCTTATTATGATCCAAACTCATATACTCCTCCTCCTCTTATGCCTTCACACCAAGAAGAAGATGATGAAGAAGAAGAAGATGAACCGAAGGAAGATGTTTTTTATCAAGTTCATAGATTTGTTCTTGAAAATGAGAATTTGAATGAAGGAAACTACTCGATAATCTTACACTACGATGATCAAGGATCTCACTTCCCTTCTTCTTTCTCTATTCGTATTAATGATGATATTTATGATAGCACTTTTCTTGTATGCATTGGTAGGAAAAAAGAAGGGAAAGAGGAAGTTGAGGACCCAAGTGATGAGAAAAATGAGACGGTTGAAGACGAATGTCCCTTGATGGACATGAGCGTAATTGAGCAAGAAAATCAAGAAGCACCGGGTGAAGAATTGAAGAACGAAATGAGCATTTCTCATCCTTTAAACTCTTCGATTTGTATTTTTATTGATAATGATGCTTCTATTGATTTTATTTTGCCTATTTATAGCTTTGACCAAAGAAAAAAATTAGAGAGAAACTTGGGTATCCTTGAGCGAAAAGGAGAAAATTTGAGAGAGAGAAGGGTGATAGGGGAAAAGGAATGCTTGTTTGTGAAAAGATGGGGGAGAAAGTCGAGTGATTGGTTTTCTAATGTCAAGAGCCTTCTTGACTTTGAAGTGCAAAGAATGACCTACAATGGCAAAGAGGATAGATATCCATGGCCATTCCGTTGAGGGAAGTTTGAAATTTTATTAATAACGTCCGGCAAATGACGTTAAACTTAGCGCTAAATGGGAGGCAGCCCATTTTTATTGCTTTCTTTTGTTTTATTTTTAGTTAGATTGCCTTTTAAAATTCCCTAAAGTGTGTTGTGTGTAGGAGATTGAGGAGCATGGATGCCAATGAGAAAAGTTTGAGTGGTGTGGGCTCAAAAGATCAAAGGGTGAGGTGGCTTGCATTATTGAAGTGCTCTCTTGGTGGAAATTCTCTTGGGTAACACACTTACTCCCTAAACTTTGCATTCAACATGATAGTTTAATTTAAGTTTGGGGGAGAGAGTTTTTATTTTCTTGATTTTTGGTTAGTGTGTCTACCTTGATTTGTATTGCATTGTGGTTCATTATATTTGACTTTGGTGATTGAGATATTGTTTTGTTGATTGAGGCTTAATTGATGGTGATTATTGGTTTTGAGATTTTGTTGAGCTTGATAGTTGAATTGATGCTAGTGGGTTTACTTGTTAATGTGAAGATTGTGCTTGATTTTGTGCTTGTGATTCATGATTTGATAAGCCCGTGAGCTTTAGAGCCTTGTAGACTTGCATATTTATGGGCCTAATTTCTTTCATAGTGAGTATCATTCATGCTTGTGTGCTCTAGAACTTGCCTCGTGTCTTGTTTGAAACTACTTTTTGTGTGAAATTTTTGAAAATGATATGAGGCCATCTTTGTTTTGAAAAGTCACTTAACCAAAATTTTCCATACCAAATGAAATTTTCCTTAGTTAGCCAATTTTGAGCCTATGTGACATATTTCTTGGCAACCTACAATTCTAGCCAATTTACCCTTCTTATTGAGCTTAATTGTCCATATGAATTAGTGGAGCTTGAGTGTGGGTAATGAAGTTAGAAGGTGCTTGATTGTGAATTTGGTGGATGAATTGGTGAAAGTGAAAAGATTGTAAAAAAATTGAAATTGAGAAAAAGATGAATTGTTGAGAAAGTGTAAAAAAAAAAAGAGTGTGATGAATTGAAAAAAAAATTGAAAGTTGAAAAGAGCTCTCTTGTACAAAAATTGGTTGAGCTTGAAATTCAAGAAGTGCTTGATGGTGTGAGTGAATGAAAATGTGTTAAAAAATGAGAACAAGTAAATGATTGGAGTTTAGGACTTTAAGTGCAAATTGATCACTTGCTACTTGTCTTTGGAGAGTATAGAGATATTCCGGATGTCTTGAAACTCTCGCTCCACTAGTTTACGAGTCACTTTATCCAAACTTTCCACACCTTAACCAAAGAGTCTACGTTACAACCGAATGAAAGTCCTCATTGATTGATCACTTATTGTGGTGGATAACTTAGATACTTTTCAAGCTTATGGTAGTGCACTTGTATGTTTTGATTTTTGAGAGCATATACTTTCCTTGATACACTTTGTGTGATGAGAGAAACACTCCCTTGTGAGAAAAATTGTGAATTGAGCACTTGATCTTGCATTGATTTGAGCTTAACTTGTGAACTAGCTTGTTGATATTTGGACCTAATTGTTTGACTTGATTGAAGAACTTGATAATTGCCTATTTTTGTTTTGATTGGAATTTTTTTCGCAACTCTCCCACTTGTTTCACTTCTTTTCGTTTAGTGACACTTGAGGTTGATCTTGTTTTGATTGATACTGACAGTGTTGGTGCGTGTGATTGAAAATGTTTTAGAGAAGTGTTGTTAAAAACGTCTACAACATAAATGACAACACTACACAGCGGAAGACTTAAACGCA